>CM067321.1:60585666-60833484 GCA_034231615.1 Meghimatium bilineatum | reverse complement strand
TTTACACTCTGATAGACCGTAGCCGTCATCAGTTCTTATAAGAGCTCCGCACAGATTTAATTAACACTTCATTCGTTACGTTTTTTAAAATTATTGTCCTTCTTTTGATTGGTCACTATTTATATACTTGGAGTTGTATTGGCTATTTTAGTCCCCCGCAATACTAGCCAAGACCCACCAATGAAACGCGCAGAAATAATCAAAATATCGGGAAATCAGCTTTCTATGTCATGAGCGCACAGGTCTGTAGACACGTGCTCTGTCGACGGTCTCGATAAATACTGACCAACGGAAATCACGATAATGCTTTTTTAAAAGTAGCTCTCAAAGGAGTAATAATTCTATGCAGAGGACTTCTATTGCAGACAGCCATGACTAGACTATAACATGTCCATCTCGTGATGTTTCTCTACCACTTGTATCTCTGCTTACCTCTTCTTGCTCCTCTCTCCTCCAATATACCATTGAGTAGGCTCTTCAACAAGATGTCATGGCTTCTAAAATATCCAAAATACTTTATTCGGATCTTTATTTCACTTAACTGTTCTTTTTTCCATACGAAGTGTTGTTAGAACCTCTTTGTTTTCTTCTCTGTCCAAGAAGTTCTTCCTGTCCTTCTATATATCCACATCTCAAAGGCATCAATTCTGTCTTCTAGCTTTGTGCTAATTCTGTCTTCTAGCTTTGTGCTAATTCTGTCTTCTAGCTTTGTGCTAATTCTCCATGTTTCTGTGGCATGTATGTTCGTCCATCACCAGTGAAGATGATCATTTTTTACATCCACTTTTAAAAATTCAGTTAGAATTATGACCATGCCTAATAGTTCGTAGATGGCTAATGAGTCCTATTCGAGCTGTAAATGTTCTTGGACAGTTCGGACCACTGTAGGCGGATTTTGGTCATTCCGTGACTTTCTAGCTAATTTCCGATGTTGGGCTGCAGCATTTCTCCTCTTTTCACAAGATGATGCGCTCTTTTTTTATTGTAGAACGCCATGTAGATCTATTTTGTGCAAGTTCTTCCCATGTGTCTTGGTCTTTTTCAAAAGCTTTCAATGAGGTCTTTAACGATTCCTTGTAGCGCTTTTTTTGTCACCTTGAGATCGTTTGCCCTTCTCCAGCTCACCATAGAGAAGTATATTTGCCTGTGCCATACATTAATACGCCCTCATAAAAGGTGGATAGATAGTGTATTAGAGACACTCGAAAATATAACAGCAGAAGAGGCAAATAGAAGGGCAAAAGACCGTACACTCACTCTCCCCTCAACACCGAAAGGTACATGAGGACAGAAGGCAGAAGAAAGAAGAAGAAGATACATTAATATTGAATAGACTATAGTGTTTTCCTAATGTCATTGAAAGTACTTTTAGCCATTCCTATTCTCCTTTAAGAGAGGCCAAAGTCTAAGAAATATATAAGCGATTGTCTTATAGTATGGGAGTCGCGTTAGTGCAGTGGTTAGCGCACTGGCTTCGCATGAGTGGTCCTGGGTTCATTCCCCAGTTGAGGCGGAAATGTTTTCAGATCGCAACGGCTCCCAGGTCGACCCAGCCTTAAATGGGTACCGGATTAATCCGGGAAGTAAATACTGCGAGGGAGAGGAGATGGCTACCGCCCTCATTTGCAGAGCCTGTGAAATGTGAGATCGCTAACATCTTACACCCCTACGGCATTAATAAATGCTATGGGTTACTTTACTTTACTTACTTATAGTATTATTATTATTTGGTATATCATTAAACTACATCCTGCTAATCTGCAGGATTTTCAGAACGAACTCAAGAAGATTTATAAAAAAATGAGGGAGTGGTCAAACAGAAAGAATCGTAACATCAACACAAATGAACTGCAATGTGATCTTGCATGCACGTAGTTCTAGCCTACAGCAGAAAGCTTACACTTTCACAGAAGCATGCAACTCGCATGTCAGATACACACCTTGCAGACAGAACAAGTTAGGTCATTGCGTATTATCTTCAAACTGAACCAAGCCGCCCTTGTTTTCTCTAAATGAGATATAGTTCTTTTTATTCATCTCTCACATTTTGGCAAAGGATTTCAATACATGTTCAGTTTGTAGCTTCGTAATGTGTAATTTATATATATATATATATATATATATATATATATATATATATATATATATATATATATATATATATATATATATATATATGATAAATTAGAATATCTGAGAGCAAATATAAACAGTTCCAGATATTGTTCTATCGTGATTACAAGAAGACTCGAAATTTCAACACTATAATTAACATAAATGAGAAGATATGGCAAAGTAGAAATAATGACACTAAAGTAACCCTTTTAAGATCATGTATTTTCGGTATTTTGGACACGTAAAGCGACATGATGGTATCGAAAGGCTGATTCTAGAGGGCAGAGTGCCAGGCGAGAAAAGAAGAGGAAGACCAAGAAGACGATTGACCAGCGACATTGAACAATGTATGCTGCACATGTCTCTGGCCAATGCAGGCCTGTTTGAACGGGGCAGAGAGGCATTCAGAATATCAATGATGGAGACAACGTTCTGGAAAGAATACGTCACTTGATATATGATAAGTTACAGTATATTTTGAGTCCGTTCTCATATTTCTAGCACTTAGTATGATGTGAACATTAAACAAAATATTTTTTTAAATGTCATATTGTATTTTCCCCGTTAGGGAGTTATATATATATATGGACAACTCCATTATTTTCATGTGAGTGACAGACTGGCCATGATGCTACACTACCGTTATAATCGTGTATAATCGCCCCTCCCCCAAAAAAATATCCTTGACAGCCCATATCCTTACTAACAAAAGCGTATGCTTTACTCAGTTGTGTAACCGAGGCGACATCCGCACTCATAAAAGGTTGTCTCAAAGGCATGGTCGTCTAAATAGGACGGAGAGGGTATGAATGCATGATTAGTACCAGAAAAAAGGCACCATTATCCTAGTATCATCACGTCCTGTCATGAACACAGTACACACTTCTGGACAACTATCTCATCATTCTTCTATCTTTGTTGACCCATCCGCAGTGATGACATATGTATCAATCCTCTTCACCTAGGAATCTGCCCCCCCCACACACACACACGCACGCACGCACGCACGCACGCACGCACGCACGCACGCACGCACGCACGCACGCACACACACACACACACACACACACACACAAAAACAATCGTGAAATATCCCCTGGTCTCCATCAAGCGTAGTTATACTATTTAACATGTATCTTGAATATATAATGCAGGAGGCAGTACAAGATCTCCAGACATCAATAACTATTGGCGGTAGATCACTTTGTAACTTGCGCTATGCAGATAATATTGATCTCTTGACTGGTTGCGATTCTGAACTCCAGGAACTCACCTCAATATTGGAATATATGATGATGGCAACTCAGGAAATGAGATTAAGACTCGAGTCGGCGATGACTGCCATGGCAAGGTTGAATATGATTTGGAAACGTACGGTCACTATTACAGTGAAGATCAATCTATTCAGATCGCAAATGCTAAGTATATTTTATACCATTCTTTCCTAAATTCACTGTTCATTGGGGGGGGGGATGTTCAGATATTCAGGGGGGATAATACAATTTTCAAATATTAAAATATATGTATATGTTACATGGGATGGGGGCATCAGAATTTTAGAATGACTTGGGTGGGGCATGGTAAAAAAAAAAGGTTGGGAAGCACTGTTTTATACGGATGTAAAAGCTGGACAACCAATGCAAACACAGAAAGAAGGATTCCGGCTTCTAGAAAAAGTGATACAGACGTTTGTTAAAAGTTAGCTATATAGAACACAGGACACATATAAATGTCCGGCAACACATAAACAAATTTGCAGGTTATCAAGAAACATTTTGATAGTAGTGAAACGTGTAAACTTGTGTGGTTTGGACATGTAACGAGACACGACTCACTTTCTACATTTTTTTGTTGTTGCAAGGAACAGCCGAGGGAGAAGATGAGAACAGAGAACATGGTGGATTGATAACATCAAGGAATGATCTTGGTGTGACTTTACTGCACGTCTCCGAATGGTTGAGGATAGATTTGTTTGGTCAGCTTTTTTGTAGATGTATAAAGTGTGGCACCTCTACCACTCTAAGGGATTATGAGTTGTATTATTATTATTATTATTGCGGGTAGAAATCCGATTATCCGAATTAATTTGGTATCGGGTCGTTTCGGATATTGGATATAGCTCAGGAATAAAACAAAACAGTGTACAAACATACAATCATACATTGAAATGAACGGAATTTTATTGATAAAGGTACAGTAATATGTAAAGCAACTACATATTGCAAATAAACTACATACACTACAGTACTGTAAAAATATGCAGAATTACATAAATGGCACATATTTACAGTAATACATTGTGCATATGTATGTACATACGTAAATCAATTGAATAAGTTCTTTCCAATAAAATCTGTTCAATAAAAGATTGCTTCGCTGCTATAATAACTCCAGTTACATACCATAGTAAACGCACGCGTGCACTGCTGAGGACCTCTCTGCCACGCCCATTAATGCTTTCGCTCTAAAATTATTTCACCCAAATTCGATTCTGATCATTTGGAATTCGGCTAATTGGGAATTCAGCTAATTAGGATTCGGATAATCGGATTACTACTGTATTATTATTATTATTATTATTATTATTATTATTATTATTATTATTATTATTATTATTATTATTGTTATCTCTCCGTCATCAGCGGAGATTATTTTTATAGCAGACAATAGCAAGCAATTGAGACACGATGTGACAATGATGATTTTTTCCACAATGACAGGTTGACAGCCTATCATTCCTTAGTCGCCTCCAACGACATGTCTGGAAAGAAGACACCAACATGAACAGTAATAGGTACAACTCGGTACAAGTGTTAGCAATATTCGTCAATAAAACAAACTAGAAATGAGACAATTCAAGTATTTAGGTATAACGTTAACATCAGATGGACAGAGCTCAACAGAATTAAGAAGTAGAATAGGGCAGGCAAAAACAGCATTCAGAAAAATATATTGTGTAATTTGACCCTAGCGTTAGAGGTTTGTTTGTTTTGCGTTCGCTCCATTGTAATCAGCACGGATATTCGTGTGATTTCCGCTTGGAGCGTAGTTACGTTGTGCCAATGTTATGCGCCTTGTAGCCCACCACATCCGATTTCGGCATGCCTTGACATTTTGGGTGGGCTACCCTCGTCTGAGACAGCCTTCCTATCTGTCGCCGGGCAGCGAATGTGCACTGACTCTACGCCGAAACGGTTTGTCCTTCACATTTATCGTGTACGAGGTGTTCCGCCGCCAGTGAACTTGTCGCATGTAATTAGACGTATTGTGGTCGTGCCCATCGGGTACTGAACCTTTTCTCATCCTCGAGTCTAGTTTCGGTTTAGGAAGAACTCGGCGGAAGAGTTGGGCTCGCACCTGTTCGCCATATTAGCCGAAGTGTCGTTCATCACGTCGTGAACTCTCGTCCAAGTCCGAGTCTATACACAAATTTAGGAGGGTCAGGAACTAGCATTTTGTTCTAGAGATGAACAGTGGTGGTCACCTTAGACGTGTGTGCCTGTGCCCATCGGGTACTGAACCTTTTCTCTCCGCGAGCATGATTCCAGTATAGGAAAAACTCGACAATAGAGTTGGGCCCGGGCTGGGATCACCGGTAACTAGAAGCTTGTCTCGAGAAAACAAAGCTTTATGCCAGATTTTCTTGAAACGTTTTCCGTCCTCTTTGCACATGACGCTGCCATCTAGCGCTGTGCTTCCCTCTCAGTGTATTCATTGTGCTATTATTTTTATTATGACTAACGCACCAATTCTTTATATTTCTCATAAGATCTGCCCACTTCGTAGCAACTGCATTGGCCGCCCCTCCATTGGTTCTGCCGAACTGACTAGCTTCACTGTGTGTCGACAGTGCTGCTACATGTGTTGGCGCAGAGGTGTCGGAGATATTGCCCTTCTTTTTCAGTCAAATCTCTTTCCATCTGCTTCCTCCACATTCACGGACACGATCACCAAACGTTTTGGCCAGAATCAGCACGAGCCGCTGTATTTCTGTTTCCAGGGTGCACCACGAGGAGGTTATTTTGGGATCTTGGTTATCTTCGAATCCTGGGTCCGCCGAGAGCAGTACGTTAAAGGTGAAACAGAAAACATTGCAGTGCTATAATACTCCTATACTAACATATGGATAATAAGCAAACAGGATGGTGGGAAATTAGAGGCAGTAGAGATGTAGTTCTATAGAAGAATGCAGAGAATATCATGGACTACCAGAAAAACTAATGCGACGGTATTGAAAGAGTCAAATGCTAGACTGAGCTGAATCAACAATATAAGGAAAAGATTATTTCCATTTGTTATTATTATTATTATTATTTTTTGCCACGTTATGTTTGGAGAACATAGTTACAAAAACCAAGATTGAAGGCAAGAAAGACAGAGGGCGACAATGTAAATGTAAAAAAATATTGGGACATTTGTACAACCTGTCATGGCATAGTCAACAACTAGCCTAATAGATAGTACTAGTGATAGAGAGCTGTGGAGATCCATGATAGCCTACGCCAGACAGCATGGCATCTCATGATTTTGAGAAATGAGAAATTCCTGTTCATTTTGATATTTGCCTGGTGTTTCCCTAGTCTACACCCCCCACCCCCAACCGTATTTCATGTTTCGGGCCGTTTCCCGACACTGAAGCTTTATCTTTATCTCTGGAAAGAAGTTAGTGATCTTATTCTTTACCACCTGAAGTACAACTGCAGGTCCCGATTACCACACAAAGTGCTCGGTATAGAATATTGTTATTGTAGCAGATGCCAACTACAAACATAAAAATGTATAGATCATGTTTCTGAAAATCAGTTTTGTTAGAACACATTCCTAATATAGCAGCGCGCTGAATACCCAACATCACCAAAGCAGCTTGACATTTATATTACCAAGTGGGAAGGAGTGTTTACATAAGGAGATATGTCACCAATATGCCCGAGGAAGTGAACATTGCACTGAGTCGATGGATACATACAAGTAGTTAACACCAAAATGAACACGAATCCTTACACATAAATCAACTTACCACAGACTGTTGTCAAAACTATTGCTAACAATACTAAACTTTCTAATATTCCCTTTGTTACAGAATTAATAAGCGCATGTCTAGTGTTATCCATCGTGAGCTAACAGCTTTAAAAGCACTCAACTGTCAGTAAACTCTAACATTTTTGAGTCCGTCAGTTGGTAAACTCCCTTTACCATCCTGGATTCTTCACAATTATAGATCCTCTAAAATTATTGGCTATTATATTTAGACACTGATCATTCCATTATTTATGTCACGGGGGTACCACACATTTTGTTCCTGGCAAATTACATTTAAAAGTAAAAGCTACTTCTGAACAAAGATTGTTGTCTGTTATTTGTTAAGTAAAATCATGCACAATCATTTTAGCATTATTAATTCAATTTAAAGAGTTAGTGTATGTGCTCTCATCTGATTTTTAAAAAAAACTCGTCTGATAAGTCATGTAGAAGTATGACATAACTTCCATATAACTTTTGTATTTATTGTTTTTTGTAACCAAAACATTGCACTGCTCACTCTAGAAATGATACATAAGTAGATTGTGACCACATTCAATATGAGCCACTTGGACTACATAGGAAAATATCCTTCTAAATATTTCATTTTACTTTTCCCGCAGGTTTCCATGGATGTTGACATTTCTTCTTCTTCTGCGTTCGCTCTCATATAACCACAACGAAAATATCGTGTGATTTCCGCCGGGGAGCGTGAAGTACGTTGTGCTGCAAGTTCCACAGTAAAACTGTGATTATTTGCACCCCTGTTGGCCACTTGTGGTCAGGACGTCCGAGGTCCAGCACATCCGTTTTTGTCATTCCTTTATTTCGGGTTTGGTCCCTAGTCCGTGACAGCCTGTCTATCTGTCGCCGGGCACGCTGGTGTGTAGTGCCTCTTCGCCACGACGCCAGTCACGCGCGACTATCTGGTACGAGGTGTTCCACCGTCTATGAACTCATCTCGTGAATTTGGACACACTGTGCCTGTGCCCATCGGGTACTGAACCGTTTCTCATCCGTGAGCCTGGTTCCGTATGAAGAAGAACTCGCCAGAAGAGTTGGATCCTGGCTCGTTCGCCCTCCTACCCGAGGCGTTGTTCACAGACATCGTGAACCACTCGCACAAGTTTGAGTCTCGCACCACGCGTTTGAGAACAAGGCGTTCTCGCGCTGAGCGACCTTGTCTCACTAGCGCCTGAGCACATCAGGTACTGAATCCTTTCTCTCTGCATGTGTATTTCCGGTATAGGAAATCTTGACAGTAGAGTTGGGCCAGGACTGCCATCGGTGTCCCTTTCTTGCCTAAGCCCATCGGGTTCGGAACCCTTTCTCTTCGCGAGCATATGTCCGGTATAGGAAGGCTAGACATTAGAGTTGGTTTAGGTGTTCCTGGTTTTCGAGCGCCCACGATTGGGTCTGGGTCTCTGCTTATAAGGATCACAGGTAACTAGAAGCTCGTTTCGAGCTAACAGAGCTTATAGTTCCCCTTTCCTAGGAACTTTTCACTTTCTATTTGCAGTTCGCGCTGCCTTCTGGCGCTGTTCTGCTCTTTCATTGTGTCATTGTACTCATTATGTTTTTTTGTTTTGTTTTGCGTTCGCTCCATTGTAACCAGCACGGATATCAGTGCGATTTCCGCCAGGAGCGTGATTACATTGTGCCACCGTTATGCGCCTTGTAGGCCTAACACATCCGATTTCGGCATGCCTTGACAATTCGGGTGGGCTACTTTAGCCTGTAACAGCCTCCATATCTGTCTCCAGGCTCGCGTGTATGTGGTGACTCTTCGCCCAGACGACTTTTGCTCTCGTCTGTCTCGCACGAGGTGTTCCACTGTCTCTGAACTTGCCTCGTGTAATTGGACGTACTGTGCCTGTGCCTATCGGGTACTGAACCGCTTCTCATCAGTGAGCCTGGTTCCTTAAGGGGAAGAACTCATCGGAAGTGTTGAACCATGGCTCTTTCGCCCTCTTAGCCGAGGTGTCATTCACCGACATCGTGTACCCCTTGTCCAAGTTCGAATCTCACACCACGCGATTCAGAGCAAGGCGTTCTCGAGCTGAGTGACCTTGTCCCAATATCGTCTGAGCCCATAAGGTACTGAACCCTTTCTCTCTGCAATTGTATTTCCGATATAGGAAAGCCTGACATTAGAGTTGGGCCAGCGCTAAAATCGTTGTCTCTTTTGTGCCTGAGCCCATCTGGTTCGGAACCCTTTCTCTCTGCAGGTGTATTTCCGATATAGGAAAACTTGACAGTAGATTTGGGCCAGGACTGCCATCGTTGTCCCTTTCTTGCCTAAGCCCATCGGGTACGGGACCCTTTCTCTTCGCGAGCATATTTCCGGTTTAGGAAGTCTCGACATTAGAGTTGGGTTAGGTCTTCTTGCTTTTCCGAACGCCAATGATTCGGTCTCTGCCTGTAAGGAGCACAGGTAACTAGAAGCTCGTCTCGAGCTGACGGAGCTTGTAGTTCCCCTTTCCCATGAACTTTTCACTTTCTATTTGCAGTTGGCGCTGCCCTCTAGCGCTGTTCTGCCCTTTCACTGTTTGATTGTACTCAGTATGAAATCTATTTGTTTCTCGCCATGCATCCACCTTTACGTGCCTTTCACATTGGCCGCCTCTCCAATGTTCGGACTGGACTAACAAGCGACACTGTATGTCGACAGTGTCGCTCTATGTGGTGATGCTGGTGGTTTCGGAGATATTGTCTGTCTCTTATGCAGTCAAATCTCTTTCCACCTGCTACCTCCACATTCTCGGACACGATCCCCAAATGATTTGGCCAGAATCTGCTCGAGCTGCTGCACTTCTGTTTCTAGGGTGCACCTCGAGGAGGCACATTTGGGATCTTGGTTATCTGCGAACCTTTGGTCCGCCTAGAGCAATGCGTTCCCTTTGCACCCCATTGTACTCATTATGACATATATTTGTTTCTCTCCATGCAACCACCTTTACGTGCCTTTTACATTGGCCGCCCCTCCAATGTTCTGATTGGACTAACAGGCGTCACTGTATGTCGACAGTGTCGCTGTATGTGGTGATACAAATGGTGTCAGAGATATTGTCTGTCTCTTTTGCAGTCAAATCTATTTCCATCTGCTTCCTCCACATTCTCGGACACGATCCCCAAATGATTTGGCGAGAATCAGCACGAGCTGCTGTTTTCTGTTACCAGTGTGCACCGCGAGAAAGTACATTTGGGATCTTGGCTATCTGCTAACCCTGGGTCCGCCTAGAGCATTGCGTTCCCTTCGCACCCCTAATTACGTCTAAACCCCGTGTATAATTACGTGTTGAAAAAGTTAAGGTGCTGTCACACCTTTGTGATATGAAGCACTGTCCATTATCAAACACAATGGTCTATCCAACGAAGAAAGTACATGATTCACAATCCAATTTTGAAATACCTTGCCATTCATTTTTGTAATATAAACCCTATTATCATTGAATATTGAAACAAATATGAGCTCAGTATTATTTAGAAGGCTATGATGGCTGATTCCTGCATATGCAACTATTATGCGCTGTCCTTTGCTGTTTGGTACTAGTCTCTTAGTTGTCCTATCAGATGATTTCCATTCTCGTTCATTCTCGTTCATTACTGTGATGGGTATTGATCCAAGTTTCATCTAAATACATCATATCATAACAATCATTTCTCTGAGCTTGTGTAAATATTTCCTTCTCATTGCAACTGTATGAGACTTCTCACAACTAAGGTTTCTACCAGCAGCATGTTTTCTAAAAGTGAATCCAAAACTCATAATAGTCATCCATAGCGTAGATCTGGACATATCAATGTCATTCCTTCTTAGTGAACTTTTCGATATGTCATTCCTTCTTAGTGAACTTTTCGATGTCCTTAAAGTCACTGACTCATTATTGTTAAACATTGCAAATTTCTTTGGATCAATCAATCAATCAATAAAACCCATAACCATTCAGGGTCGTAGGGGTACGACATAGGAAGCTTCAGCACACAGAGTCCTTCAGCGAATTCTATCCTCAGCGATGCGGATGAGTGTGGAAATATCTAGCCCTGTCCATTCCTTGATGTTGTCTGTCCATGTATTTATTTGCCCTCCTCTGCTTCTTCCACCCTCGACAGTTCCCTGCAGTATTGTTTTTGACAAGGAATCGTGCCTGCATACATGTCCAAACCATGCTAGTTTTCGTCGTTTCACTATTGAAAGCAATGGCTCCTGGACACCTGCACACATCTCTACTTTACTTCTTACGTACACATTGGTCTTATGTTCCCTATAGGAAATTCGTAGAATTCTTCTGTAGAATTTATACTCGAAAGCCTGTAATCTTCTCTCCATGTCCGCAGTGAGTGTCCAACTCTCACAACCATACAACACAACAGAAAGCACCAGCGACCTATACAGTTTGATTTGATTTTCTTTGGATCAATTCTCTATCACACGTATCCACAAATCTTGGCCTAATTTTCACGTGTAAACGACTTGAATTATAAATTTTAGATTTCGCTATCCAACAAAGATCGTTTACTTATCCCCTAGTAATGAATGATCATATTATCTAGTTTTGAAATAGAATTATATAGTTTTCCTCGAGTAGCTTCATTACAGAAATACTTAACAATCTTATTTGAGATCTGCTTGAATACTCGTACTACTCATTTTCCCCACTAAACGACACAACACTTTATGTAGAAACACTTCTTACAGAGAATATGAGCGTGACACCAGATGCAACCATAAACACTGTCTGTATTGTGTTCAAGAGTACAAAATAGTGCACTGTCACGCTTTAATCATGCCAATTATATGATAAACCAATCATGTATAAATGAGGTCTTATAATTGACTGTAAATATTTTTAAAATGTGAGTGAGATGTGTGTTGACAAGTGGACTTTTGATATATATATATCGCACATAAACGACAATTGAAACTAATTGTTGCATTTCATTGAAAATTTAATTCATAGGATCTATACCATTTCAAATTCATACACAGAATTTCAATTAAAACGCGTTATATATTGCTTGAGGTTCATCACTTTAAAGTTAACAAAGCTAGTGAAGCGTACTACAACAATGAACATATGTATGCCATTAACCACAGATCGCCTTACTCCTGTCGCTATGCATTTCAGTGGCACTGATCATTGTGGTGCCAGTACATTCAGGTCACTGCAATAAAATCTTGCACCACAGATTATAGGGCTAGATTCGCCTTTGATAATCGCTATTCATTGCTGTTTAGTACCAATAAGCCATTTGACCTTAATACAGATTATTCATGTATTTAGATTTTGTGTGGTGGGCCTTTCTTGTGTTGTCGTTCACGTTGTTTCCATGCATAGTTGTTTTATTTCGTTCTCATACTCCATAACTTTTAATGTGCATCTCACGTCTTCTCCTTCTTCTTTCGTTCACTTGAAACATGTCTATATCTGTAATTCTGTCTCCTTAATAAAACTCACTGTCTTTTGTAGTTCATACAGTCATACAGTGTCCCATAGAGTTTTGATTCCAGTGTTGTTTCCTCTGGCCAATATGTCTGCCTCAGCGTTTCATGCTCAGAACACTCTTGAAGTATACCATTGTGTTTTGTGCGTGGCATCCTGATTATCTGTGCGCCTTTTTGCTGGATGCCTCCGTCTTCAGCACTCTGCTTACTTGGGCAGGACTATGGCCCTGCTCGAATGGGACTGCCCGACCAGTCTTAGTTTCCAGCCCTTGATGGCTGAACTAAGCCCCATCACCACTGCAAGGTGCTGGCCTTGATGGGAAATCTCACGTTAATACTTGCGTATACGTATATCATTGTTACTTTGCTGTTAAATATCTGCTGTATGATGCATTTGTGGTACTGCCTTTATTTTTACTACTTGTATTGTTTGTTCACTGTTTGTCTTGTATTTTCTTGAAAGAGACAATAAGGTTGAAATTGTCTTGTGTAGGCCTTCTATTATCTGTATTTTTCATAACTGTACCTAATAGTATGTGCGTTTATTGTACAGCTGATCGATCCTGTGTTTTAAGTAAGTACTACTATTAGAACCATTGTCCTGTTATAAAATCTTGTTGGAGTTTAAGAACGAACGAAAAAAAATGATTAGATTGATCTAATTTTATACTACATGTCGTTACTTTGTAAGATTGGCTGATTGTAGGATAGGTAGAAAGATATGCTGATTGTATGATAGATAGTGATTAGATTGCTTATATGGAAGCCTCGCCACTGAGAGAAAACATCTCCCTTTTTTTGGTCAAATATTCAAAACTAGTAGAAAATTCATATTTCCTCGTGTGTACTCCACTTGTCTCAATGGGCAGTATACCAACTGTCGGGAGTACCACTCACAGTACGTAACTCCGTAGCATCAAGCGATACTGCCAAAGAGTCTCTAAAAATTTCCTATTTAAAATAAAAGTTACTAACGGATATCGAACCCGCGGATACCTTAGTACGGGTCACATAACTTAACCACTTATTTATTAATTCAATGTCACTCGGTTTGTGAAAGAAAGCGTGAACACGCAATTACTCCACGACACAAAGGCTGGTGCCACTCCGATTTTGGTAGACATATACTGCTTTCTGTTTGGGTGTCATACCAATAGATAGACAGCCTGGCTTAACGGCTGTAGTCATGCGAATAATGACGTCTGGTCTAGCAAGAAGGCGGTCAGATGAAGCTCTTCTAGGTCTTCCAAAGCTTCCTTTTAATCTCTGTATGCACGTGCCTTACATGGCATCTGAGGTGTTGCAGATTTTGGCAGTCTTGTAGTATGTAGTATGATGTCTGTGTGCACTCGTGGCATTGGCACGGAAGACTAGGTGCTTTGCCCATTCTGTGCATGTAGACGTTTAGGCCATAGTGGCCTGTTCTAGTTCTGTTTCTTTTCTGCAAAGTTTATGCATTGTATCTTTTTATGGTCGTAGTACTTAACCACTATACAACGAATATTATTTTTAAAACTTGTTGTTGTGGCAATCTAAAAGGAAAAATTCACCCATTCATCTTTTACTTAAAGCAAAAGGTTGTAAAGATCGACACAATACTGCATTATGGTTACATTAAAACAAGTAGTAAAGGGCTGTTATTTACTTCAGCCAACCATTTTTGCCAATGTGTGCCCCCAACTCCCTGTCAAAAACTGTCAAAAATTCAGGGACTAAATATTTTATTATGTTAAATAATTGAACAACCCCCCCCCCCCCCCCACCGTCCACTTCCTTTCGTAAAAATATATATTAGCACATATATTAATATATGTACAGACGTTATGTGAGGAAACTCGATTACTTTCACACAACTTGTCTTTGAAAAGTTATGAACATCAGATAGTTGTGATGTTAAAAAGTATGAAAAAATGCATGTTTTGTTTCACATGTTTAGACAAAATAACAATTCAAATAATTTAATTGGTGTATAAACACGGTGTTGCTGAAATAAATTTTTGTCCAACTACCTCACCCCCTTGTCACTAACTGTCACACTTTGTCATACTCCACCCCCTACTGCTGGCATAATTTATGGAACATTTCGTTTCATCTTACTACTCCGACTCCCGTTTTTAAACTACTGCCTGCTATCCGAAAGCATTGATATGTGATGTCTGGGATTTGAAATAAAGCTCTGAAAGACTATCAGGCTCAAACCAAAGTCTGCAGAGATCTTAAAGAATTATAATAACTGGTTTTTTTTCCTAGGACGCTGCTTCCACTAATTTCTGTCAAAGTGGCCCAAAAGCAATACTGAAGTTGGATGTGTTAGCCCTAAATGCGCAGATATAGCAGTTAAATTGTTAACAATAACAATTCTCATTCCTGCTAATCGACTTAATGTGAGATAGCACGCATTAGAAGACGAATAAGCATGTCAATTTTATATACAATTTTCCTTGTGTTAAGCTTTTAATTTATTATTATTTTTTAACATAATAGCACCTCTTTATCTAGAGGCAAACTTTCTTCAACCACCGACGCAAGTCCAATTTGGTTAGGGCCTATGTCAGAACGTATAAGTCATGCTTTTTCGTGCGTTTATTAATGATTGGTAGTATATATGGTTTAAAAATATAGAGGAAGGTGTGGGAAAAGGGGTAGAATCAGACGAAAACTAGTAAGATGCGGTGGATTCGCAAAAGGGAAGACAAAGCATTCAAATGAAGTATGGATCTCAGAGAAAATCATTTAAGCAAGGAGAAGACCACGGACACGATGAGGTCCACCAAGATACCGAAACGGAAGATGGCAAACCAGAAGTAGCAAAGAGGACAAGTACCTTCTCATCAAACGAGTAAGAGACATTGTCAACCCGCCAAACAATGTAGCAGCAGTCAAACGACCACAAAATAAACGAGGAAGGCAAATTGTCAACCAACTATCCACAATGCAATTCTAACAAGGGCAGAACTTGTCTTCCGTCTTCTTTTTTCTTTCTCTTATCTTCTCTCCTTTATTATCTGGTTGTATATGGAATGATATGTCCAGATATTCCAACATTTTCATATTAGAGTTCACTTTATTCAACTTCCGTGACATGGAGATAAAGAGGCAGCGTCTGCTAGCGATCATTTGATGTGCGCGCAACCCACTAAACTTCTTCTTCTTCTGCGTTCGTTCTCAAACTCCTGCAGATTATCAGGATGTAGTCCGGAGAACGGAGAACGTTGTGTCATGGTTTACAGCATTGCTGCGATAGCTGCACCTTTCGGCCTGACACATTCTACTTCAGCATGGCTTTGGGTCACTGACCCTATATGGGATGGAACAGCCAACTCCATCCCGTAACCTACTTAGTCGCTTTTTACGACATGTTTGGAATGTAAACAGTGTTGCTATTCTTTGCTACCCTTTCGGTCCCCGGCAACACACGGGCGGTAGATCGAATGAATGCTGCGTTTTATGTGCCTTTAGCGAAAGTTCGTTTCGCTAAATAATGTATGGTTTGTTTCGTTAAAAATGTGGGCATAGCATTATGTAATGATTCTGCTTTTGCTGCTATCTTACATTATGATCTTATTTTTAAAACATTTTTTCCGGATGAAAATTTTTTGTCGAAACGTCTGCTTTTGTTGATGTTAGTGTGTTATGTGCTTTGTCGCCACACTCCTTATATTTCTGATATTATTAATTTTTTTTTGCCCCTATATTTTCATTGAAGAATGCAATTTGTATCTGGCAAAGATGTTGAGCGATTATTTTCTGCTGCTTGATTCTGTCATTTCCTGTTGTTAATTATCATTTTAGTCAACAATGAGTCTGATACAGAATTACGAGCAACAATATTCGTCTGTTAGTGCTGATATCACTCACACTATCGGAAAGATTGCAACGTCTCATGGAGGTATGAATATTACCTGCAGAAGTTTTGCTGGTATCGAGATAAATCATATTTGTATAATTTGTTAATTTCTCATGCACTCAAATTTAATTAGTCGGAATATCTGAATATCAAGACCAGGATAAGCCGATAACTCATCGGATAAGTCCAATCCGACTCACTAACACTATGTACTTGGACACAATTTTCAAAATAGTGTTACATAATTACAAATAATATAGTTAGATATCCCTTAAAATTGCAATTCAACGATACCACATCCAAGTAGGTTCGTCAATGTTTGTAAATTTGTGAATTATCTTTATTTTCAATAATACAATACACAAGACAATACATTTTTGTGTTTGGGGAGACAAGACGCTTATGTTGATCACATTTCTGGAATTTTCTGATGGACACAGAACTAATTGATATTCAAAATAGCTGCTAATTTGCATAATTAAAATGAAAATAAATTATATATCTATTAAACATAATAAAATACCACAGAAACTATATATTTTTGTATTCACAAAGACATACTGCATCTGTTGATCACATTGCTGTGATTCTCAGATGCACGTACAACTAATTAATATTCAAAATGTTGGCTAATTTGCATAATTTAAACAAATGTTGATGTTTTAAATAATTAACTGTTGGTTTGGGCATTGTTTGGCAGAAATTTGAATACGTCTACCGTTGGGTTTATTGACCTACTTTCGAGGTATTCCCTCGAAAAGTTTGATGCTTGTGACGTCACGATTCGCGTGGTACAGCTGGCGGGTTCTTGGAGGTTGGAACCTTTACGTCACGGTTCGCGTGGAAATTTTGAACCGACAATGGTGGGCTGTTGGTCAAGCGGGGGGGGGGGGGGGTTTAAAAGTAGTTTATACACTTTAATTTTTTTTTAAACTGAAATTAAACATACCCACCCCCACACATAAATTTTTGGCACCAAATTTTTTTATTTCGTACACCTATTGTATGCTATAAATTTCTTCATAAATCTCGAGTCAACGTCGAGAATTGATCTGGTCAGTTGGCGCATGCGCAATTTGGATCTGGTCAAACGTCGGCGGGAAAAAAACTGTCTATTTTACTCAGATATTTAACGTGACAGCTACGAAATTTTTTAGTGCAAAATGACCACCCAGGAAGATCTCAGTTTTTTTATCAATTTGCGTGCCAATGGAGAAAAATGTGTTATAGATTGGTGCATGAAGGAGGGACTGATCTGTAGTCATTATGTGTGCCCGTCTTGCGGTGAATATATGAAATTAGTAAAAAATGCCAGTAAATCAGAAGGCTATGTTTGGAGATGCCGACGCTACGGTAGCAATCGCCATGATGTCAGCAGGAGTGTTCGCAATCATTCATGGTTTGCAGAAAGCCACCTAGGTATGGGTGATATTTTACTTCTTACTTATCTGTGGGTGATGAATGCCAGGACCGGCTTTATCAAAAGAGAGGTCAAAATTGGATCACAAGCAGTCGCAGACTGGAAAAGTTTCTGTAGGGAGATATGTGTCGAGATATGCATAAACAACACCATAAAAGTTGGAGGAGCAAATTTGGTCGTCGAGGTAGACGAGTCAATGTTTGGAAAACGGAAATACAACCGCGGGAGAAGGGTTCAAGGAACATGGGTGTTTGGTGTGGTTGAAAGAGGGACCAACAAATGTGTGTTAAAGGTGGTCGCAGAACGGACCAAAGAAGTTCTACTGAGCATTATTAAAGAACATGTGTTGCCCGGAACGACCATAGTCTCTGACTGCTGGAGAGCATATTCCTGCTTAGCCGATGAAGGTTATAGACATTTAACAGTTAACCACAGCGTGGAGTTCCGGAATCGTGAAACGGGGGCCCACACCAATACAATAGAAGGATTGTGGGGCCTCGTGAAGCGACAATTCCGGAACCAAGGTAGGCGGTGCAAAGGTCAATTTCCCGCCTATCTATGTGAATATATGTGGCGGAAGCGTCATCAAAAATCACCAGATTTGTTCCAGGATTTCCTTGGTGGGATAAAACAAGTTTATCTTCCAAGGAACAGTGACTAAGTGCCCGCCACATATATTCCGGGAGTTCCATTGTGGGATAAAACAAGTTCATCCGCCAAGTTACTAGCTGACTACGGTAAGTGTTTCATACTGTACCATTTCACACTGTTTACAATTTTAGCTAGGCGTCTACGGATTTCTACTAGTAAAACCAATGAAATCCGCCATCAGATCTATTTTTTTTTAAAAATGTCTGCCAAGCATAAAATCGTTCGGCGGTCGGCGGAGATCTGACGTCACGGTCTGCGTCGATTCCATTAGTTCTCTAGTTTTCTCGCGAAACTCCGTGACGTCAACTAGTTAAATATGTAAACAGTGTGCTATTAATAGCTCATAACGGTGGACGTATTCAAATTTTTACCCATTGTTTTACTCTCTTAAAAGTTATTTATATAAAAAGAAAAATGGTTACAGAACTTAATAAATGTAGTTTCAAACACAACAAATGATGCAAACACTATTTTAAACCCTGTCACAAGAAATTTATAGCCTAAGAACAATTTCCCAAACACGCTAATCCCAGATGTCCAAGTACCTACTAACATTTATAATAATATAATAAATATGATATATGCTAACTTAACTTACAATCAATATGGACTTACTTAGCGCCTAGATTTAGAGAGTTAATTATAACACTAACATTATTATATACCGGAGGGGTCTATTACTTTGGATGGTGAAAATCTAGTGGGCTATAAATAGCACCCTGTTTTAGTTTACATCAACGTCATGGACTTCCCTTGAAAAACCAATCATATCGATTCACGCTTAGACGAAAATGCTTAGAGATTTAATAATTAATTCGAAACAATAATTCTAATCCTTCTCCCCTCCCCAAAAAATCTATAAACTAATTATAATGCTTTTAAACCCCCCCCCCCCCCCAATCTATAACCGTACACACTAATCTAACACTGCAAATTTAGGTAATACTTCGAAAGTAGAACAAAGGTCACAATGGAGACCTATACTAGAGATTGGACACACTTGACAATGGTTTCAGTCGTAGTTCCAGGTTAGAGAACAAGAGACAGACCAAGACTACGATGGACACAGGATATCCTTATGAACATGACATTGGTTCAATTTGAAGAGGCTGGGCAGCTTGGACTGTTGTTCGTCCATCACAAGTGATGTTGACCATTTGTTACATCCACTTTTGAAATTTTATTAGAGATATGCCCTTGCCTATGAGTTTGTAGATAGCTAATGAGCCCTATTCGAGCCGCAAATGTTCTTGGACTGTTCGGGCATGTAATGACCACGGCTGTTTTTGGTCTATCCATGACTTTCTAGCTACTCTGCTATTGATATGCTGCATTTCTCCTCTTTTCACAAGATTATGTGCCCTTTTTTAACCATAGAATGCTATGTAGATCTATTTTGTGCAAGTTCTTCCCATGTATCTTGGTCTATTTCAAAGGCTTTCAGTGAGGTCTTTAACGAGTCCTTGTAGCATTTCTTATGGTCACATTGAGATTGTGTACCTTTCTCCAGCTCACCATAGAAAAGCATCTTTAGCATGCATTCATATACATACCAGATTACCTGCCCAACTAATCTGTGTCTGCATCAGAATAGTGTCAATGTTAAGATACCAGATCTGTCAAGGACTGTGGTATCCAGAATCTTGTCTTGCTATCTGATGTTCATAACTTTTCTGAGACAGGCTGTGTAAAAGTGATTGAGTTTCCTCACATAATGTCTATACACAGTCCATGTTTCCCTAGAGTATAACCGCACTGGGAATACCACTCTAAACTTTCAGCTTAGTTTGTAGGTTAATGCCATTTCAAACGGGTATATTTGTGCTTGAATCATTGTTGAGAATTGCACATACATTCCATGTTCCTAGAGTCAATGGGAAAACCTTTTCCCTTCAAGTGAATTTTCATGGATGTGAAAATCACTTGCACAGGGAATTTTTATTTAATTGAGGAAGAGTTATTCCAAGCGTCAACCTCACTCTCTTGCCGGACCTCATTTCAAACCAATGGCAAGGCAAGTCAAGATGACTGGAAGTGAAGTTCGATGCAGTGGATAGCCATGGTTTTCTACATGTCACACTATGTCAAATGCGATCCATACCACATTGCTGGTGTTTGTCTGATTACCAGGTTGGATGGTAAACTATCATACCTCATACGTGTAAATTCGCTGAATATCATGGAACTTACACTACAGTTACACTGTAAGCCCTAGAATAGCAGTGAGGACAACATTCTGTAAAAAAAAGCACATTTAACATAACTAAGGCATAGTTAAGAATGCCACTCCTTTGCAAACTACAGAATCTGAATGCCTAACGTTATAGGACGAAACTTGGCACATGGTTATGAAGTTATGCTATTCACTGGTAACACACAGATCAATTTCAATTTCTGTGAGTTATTGCGGTGCCATTTATTAGCAAAACTTCATTAAGTTTTGCCTGTTGGATTTCAGTTTTGTTGCAGTTAGTACATTATTAAGTAGGGCCTTTTAAGTAATATCGTTAGGTTTATGTGTGTAAAATATCTATATACGTAAGCTATCTACGTATGTACGATTACCTTCTGTGTTATAGTTATAGTGTGCAGCTAATACTTATTTATATCTTCTTCTGCGTTCGTTCTCAAACTCCTGCAAATTATCAGGATGTAGTCCAGAGAACGGAATGCGTTGTGTCATGGTTTACAGCAGCTTATTTATATCAATAGGGGCTTACCTGATTTGCCATATTTATGACATTCCAAGTAATAATATAAATATTCATTACATTTTTTTAAGCTGATAAACAGAGTTATGTCAAGCAAGTTGAGAAACTCTTTGATGAAGCACATGAACTGGTAAGTTCTTCTAGACATTTCTTCTTTTGTTGAATTATCTTGAATAAATACACGTTGCTCCATTGATATACAGAGCAACATATATAAATTACCAAAAAATAATAGTGTAGGAATAAATCCATCAATAAACTCGTAGCCCTTCAGGGTCATAGGGGTACCACATTGGATGCTTCAGCACACAGAGTCCTCCAGCGAATTCTATCCTCAGCGAAGCAGTGAGGAAAAATCTTGTCCTGTCGATTCATTGATGTTGTCTGTCCATGCCTTTATTTGTCCTCCTCTGCTTCTTCTCTCTTCGACAGTTCCCTGCAGTATTGTTTTTGACAAGGTATCATGTCTGCTCTGTGTTCGGCTCTGTAGTGAAGTGGTACAGAGCGGATCTGTGATGGCCAAGGTACCAAGTTCGATCTCCACCACAGGCATCATGCATCTGGATCATTCAGAAAGCAGTGGCAAACTACTGAATGTATTTATATTGCCTAGAAAATCACCACAGCCAACAAATGCTCGGTTGATAGCTACGTCCTATAAAGGATATGCTACCAATTTAATTAATTAATCATGTCTGCATACATGTCCAAACCATGCTAGTTTTCATTGTTTCACTATTGAAAGCAATGGTTCTTGTACACCAGCACACATCTCTACTATATTTCTTATGTACAGATTGGTCTTATATTCCCTATAGGAAATTTGTAGAATTTGTCTGTAGCATTTGTACTCAAAATAATTAGAATGGTATTTGTATTCCAGGAATAAATCCATATTTTTCAGTGAATAACTGGTGGCCTAGGATTATGTTAAAAGTATTACAACTGCTCTCACTTTCTCATTTTTTATATGGTCTCAATTTCTTGAAGATAAGTCAATTTAAGGAGAATTTTTTTTTATGCAAAAAAATAACTTCACTGGGAATTGATTCTAGGACTACCTGAGCATGCTATGCTAAAACAGCTCCAAAAGTAACATAAGACAATAAACTATCACATTCACAACTTAGATCAGTGCGAAAGGTCACACCTGCCATCTGCTCTTCAATAGCATTGTCATAATTTTTCCAACCACAACTAGCATATTAATGACACCATCCATACATGACTATAGGTAGATTGACAAGGTAGGGTGATCTCTTGCACATGGTTATGCCTTTTGTCTAGAATTGATGATGCTGCAGGTATAACACCAGGCCATGATATCCTTTGTCTTGTTTTCATGGGGCAGCAGGTATGACACCAGGCTGTGATATCTTTTGTCTTGCATTCATGAAACAGCAGGTACCAGTCCATAACATCTTTTGTCTTGTATTCATGAAGTCGCAGGTATGACACCAGGCCGTGACATCTTTTGTCTTGCATTCATGAAGCTACAGGTACAACACTAGGCTGTGACATCTTTTGTCTTGCATTCATGAAGCTACAGGTACAACACTAGGCTGTGACATCTTTTGTCTTGCAAGTATGACACCAGGCAGTGACATCTTTTGCATTTGCAGAAGTCCTTAGTGAGTGTTGCTTGAACCTATGGAGAATGATTATGAATGATACTCTTGACAAGTGACTGACTTACTGCTCTTGAATAGTGGTGGAATACAAATGGGAAAACCTAAGTGTAATAAACCATATTCTTCAAGACCATATAACATTTTTTTTCAGAGTGGGCAAAGCCACCATCTACACCACATTTTTGTTTCTCTGTTCCTGTGTTTTTTGGTCATGTGGGTTGCACAACATGGCCATACAAATATAAGCATAATCCTTCATATCAAAAGTACTAGTGTTGTTATACAAATATAAGCATAATCCTTCACATCAAAAGTACTAGTGTTATTATACAAATATAAGCATAATCCTTCACATCAAAAGTACTAGTGTTATTATACAAATATAAGCATAATCCTTCACATCAAAAGTACTAGTGTTGTTATACAAATATAAGCATAATCCTTCACATCAAAAGTACTAGTGTTGTTACAACTTTGATAGATATCATATCAAAATAAAGTCTAGCAAATCAGGCTGAAACATAGTACATACAATTTTAGCACAACTTACTGAGAGACAGGATTAGCAAAGCAGATCAGTGTCACCAGCTCTTTGACAACCAGGGATAATGAATATACCATCAGCATAGTATACATCTTAAGCATGTGGCATGAGGAGTTCATTTTATACCTATTGTATCATGCCTTATTAAATTAAGCCATTCCATTGTAAAGTTAAGTAAAAGTATTGACTTTTAGACATCTCTGCCTTATAATATACTTCACTTAGTAAGTTTTATCAGAACTATTCAGATTGTCCATGGTGGTATAGTGGTTAGTGCCACACTTACACAACTCGATCAAACATACTTGTGGTATGGAAACTGATCATACACATTGTACTGGTGTTGTAATTGCATGTATTACTGGCACCTAAATATTAGGAAAAAAATAGTTTTGTCCTATATATTATATGCTTCTTCGTTCTTGAACTTAACAGAATGAAGTTCAGAGAATGAAATGCATTGTGTCCTGGTTTAGAGCTTGACTATGATATCTGCACCTTTCTGCCTGACACACCCAACTTAAGCGCGACTTCTGGGTCACTTTGACACTGGGATGGGACAATCGACTCCATCCTCAAAACTTCTTTAGTCACCTCTTGCAATGTGCATGTCTGGTAACAGTATCACTATTCTGTGTTTCCATTCCACAACACGCAGATGGGATATACTTCAATTGTATAAATTTTTTAGGTTGCCTGACAGAAACCTGTGTAGCACATATAATATTGAAAACATTCTGCGATATTTAGTTATCATAATTTTCTCCATAAACTTTTTGTGGGTATTGTGTTTTTAAAATATGAAATCGTATATTTTACTTTATGTTTTTCTAATTTTAGTTGGAACAAATGGAACTTGAGGTTAAGGAGCAAGAACCAAAGGAACGACAAAAATATCACACTCGTGTGAAGAGCTTTAAAATTGAGCTGACAAAGTTGCAATCAGACCTTGTGAGTACTTTATGCTATGATTATACTGCAAAGTAACTCTTTTTTTTCATCTCTCAAATCAAATTTAAGCCCTTTAGTTATTGAAAAACTTAAGTCTGAATACTTCATTGTAAAGAAAAACTACACAGTAAATTTAAGTCTTAACCACTAGAACCCGAAATTCTAGCATTTACATTAAATATTGGTACCCCGAGAGACAGATTTTTCAGTATTTCAACTTCACAAAACGATACCCCTTAATAATAATAATTAATATATCGATTTACAATATTTACCAGCGTCATGAGGCATGCATTGCATTATTGGATGCACATAAAGTTTGCAAAATGGCGTCTTCATCTAGGTAAATGTATTCTTTTATAATTAGTTTTAAAACATGAAATGTTTTATTGCATTTAAAAACAGCTGAACTAGTTGTTGAGTATGTGTTTGATAATTTAGAGGATGATGAATTGTCATGAATTATTTGTGCCTTCAAACTGTCTTTTAATATAAAATACAATTTTATATTAAATATCATCATCATCATCAAGTGCCGTCTCCGCAACGAAGGTTGGCTGCAACGTATCTCCAACATCTCCTGTCTCTTGTCTTGGTGGTGCACTCTGCTAGACTGTAACCTGTCCATCGTGTAATGTTACTCTCCCACTTGTATCTCTGCCTACCTCTTGCTCGCTTCCCTTTGACTTTACCCTCAAGTAAGGTCTTCAATAGGGTGTCATGTCTTTTAATGTGTCCAAAGTATTTTATTTGCCTGATCTTTATTTCTCTTAGTAGTTCTTTCTTCATATTAAGTGTCTTTAGCACCTCTTTATTTGTTTTCTTCTCTTTCCATGATGTTCTCCCTATTCTTCTATATACCCACATCTCAAAAACATCAATTTTGTCTTCTAATTGTTTATTTAGTGTCCATGTTTCTGAGCCATACATTAATATGGAATAGATGTAGCATTTTATAATTCTCATTTTTAACTTGTTTGTAATTAAACATATTAAATATACAGTCTTTTAAAATACAAAATTTTGTATTTGTACTTTTAGAAAAGAGCCAAATTGGGCATTGATGCCAACAGAGATGAACTCTTAGGGGATGATACTCATGACTCTGAGGATCAGGTGAGGGTATCCATCTGTTAACAAAATGTGTGATCAGGTTTCAGTTTGATATGATTGTAAATTTGTTTCAAATACAGCTGGCATGTATCTCATTTATTGATCTTACACTGGCTAAATTCCACTTCACCAGTCTGCCTGTGTGTCTCTATCTAATGTCTTGTCCGCAAATGCTGTTAGGGCGTCATGGGAGTTGAAGTTTGACCATCTTTGTTGCGCTTGCCGTGATTTTTAATAATCTCTTTGATTAAATGTTCCCATCTTGTTCTTAGTCTTCCTCTTGCTTTGTATAGGTACTACAAATAATACTACATAGTTACACATAATATAGTTAGATAGCCCTTAAAAATTTGCATTGCAACGATACCTCAACCAAATCTGTATGTCAACCATGAAAAAAGTTAAGAATTTTTTTCTAAATAATTTACATGAAACATATAGGAAAATATAAATAAAACTTGTGACCACAAAATGTAGTCATGCTGATAATTTTTTTAATTGTCTTTGTTATTTTTAATAATATAACACACAAACTATACTTTTTTTTTTGCGAAGACAAGTTACATCTGTTGATCCCATTTATGTAATTTTCAGAAGCAAGCACAACTAATTAATATTCAAAAATAGCTAATTAGCAGATTTAAAATATAATAATTAATTATATAGCAATTAAATATATTTAAATACCACATAATATATATATTTTGTTTTTGTAAAGGCAAGGCGGATCTATTGATCACATTTCTGTAATTTTCAGATGCACGCAGAACTAATTAATATTCAAAATGGCAGATAATTAGCATTATTAAAATGAAAATAAATTATATAACTATTGAATATAATAAAAGTCACATGTTCCGAAAGCTGAAGATTGGTGAGACAGACCTGTGCAACTGTGGACTGAGCCCAGAGACTGCAGAACACATTCTTCATGCCTGTCAACTCTACCAAGAAGAGAGGGAGAAAATATGGCCTACTGAGACGGCACTGCTTCCAGACTTGAGGGGTTCCATGGATGACCTGAAGCGAATCACACAATTCATTGAAGCTATTGGTGCTGTAACCTGATATCTGACTGAAGAACGATGAAGAAGAAGAAGAATATAATAAAAAAGCCGCAGTAACTATATATTTTTTTGTGCGCAAAGACAAGACCCATCCATTGATTACATTTGTCTAATTTTAATATGCGCAAAAAAATAATTAATGTTCAAAATTGCAGCTAACTAGCATAATTAAAATAAACTATATAACTATAAAATATATTAAAATACCACAGAAAATGTATATTTTTGTGTTCACAAAGGCAAGACCCATCTGTTGATTTAATTGTGCTAATTTTCAGATGAAATTAGGGTTAATAAAATTCAAAATGGCAGCTAATTTGTATAATTGTCATTGCATTGGGTAATCTAATTATAAAATAGTTCCATTATTTACAATATAATATTCTACAATATGTACAATTTTATGTTTGGGAAAACTTGATGAATCTGCTGGTTGTGTTGCCATTATTTTATATACAACCAAAGTTAATTAATATTCAAAAAGGCTAATTTACATAGTTAAAATTAATTTTCATATAGGATTGTTAAATGTCCTAGTTATGATAAAATGTTTCTGTGCTTCACACGTCAAAAAACTTTCATGGATTATGTGTATAGTGATGTGTTTAGTTCGTTTTGTGAGCAGCTTGTATGGAGGAATAGTATTCATGAGAATTTATGGTATGTAGAGAATTTGATTTCTGTTGTATTATTCCCCCCTAACCCAAATTCCATAATACATATAATTATTGGTAGCATTATTGTGCATAGTCATGTTCTATGAGTAATAGTTGAGCAATTAGTGAGGGAAAAAAATGAGTAACTTGTAGGGATTAAGTCTGATTTTGTGATTACGAGCTTCATTTCCATGTCCTGAAGCCTGGAAAACACTCTGCCTAATAAATTGTGGTTTCATCAGTGTCATTTATGGACTGAAATGAATGTCAGATAGTGGAAAAGTCAGTTATTGTGTAATTACAGATATACTCTGGGGGAGACTGAAGCATCTATGAGTGCGTCAAGTGTACCACGATGATTATCTAATGGTTACTAATATGTAATTACTGGAATAAATTATTTCTATATACCATTTCGTAGTCATATCTTTATTGGGCGGTCTTTAATATATTTTTCAATGTTTTTTTTCTTTAGTTATTTTAATATTTTATTGGATTGTTATATTTCCATTCACATGTATTTTGTTATTTTAATCATTCTTTCATTGAGCATGTATACATTCATACACAAGTTTTGTTGAGTTGTTTTAGTCTTCATTGAACTTTTATACACTCATTACATGCAGGGTTGCCAGATTAAAATTTAATGCACACATTGTATATTTAATTTTAGCTTTTACTTTCAAAATGGCTCTTGCTTTCAACTAACATCTCCTACAGGCTACTTACTCATGTGCAATTCAAGTGTTTTATCTTGTTTTTGGAAAACTTACAAGAAAATTAACATTTAAGTCTCTGAGTGTTCTGTCTAAATCATATTTCTTATAATGCTGGACATTATTAAACATTTCTATCAGCGTATTGCACAAACTCACCATTGAAAAATTCTTAATTATTATAGTGTTCACAGCAAACCACATCAAAACTAATACTATATTTTGTGGAAGACGCCATATTGGAATGATATAGTGACCTTAATTAGCTATTTTCAGTAATACATGTTGTATTACTGAAGTATCATAGTGAAATTGACTGGAAATTCAACATTTGTCAAATTTATATTAAGTGGCAGTCCAAATACTGTTTACTTTTATTTTCTTCTACCGTCATGTTATGTTGTCAGGGCGAAGTCCACTTTACTTTGGTTATTTCTTTCTTGTAGTGATAATACTTTTTCAAACTGGATTTCTTAGTGAATAGTGAAGTAGCCAGTTCATAATCTTTATCTTTGACTGAACTGATATTATATTTATTCAATTGTTCAGTGAAATCTTGAATGTTCTGATTTGTTTTTGCCCATTAGAGAGCAAGATTATTAGACAACACAGAAACATTAGAAAGATCATCTCGCAGACTAGACCATGGATATCGAATTGCTATAGAAACTGGTAAGTTTATCTGCTAGAATTTGTTTAGTTGAAATCTCTTTTACTTTTGTTCCATCTTCGAGAGACGTAAAAATCAGGGAACAGATAGGATTTGAACTAGGTGTGTTCAGCTGAGGATTTGAACTAGGTCTGTTCAGCTGACACCAATGTGACTTGCAAAGTGAGTCAACATGTTTTTAGGAAATACTGGTAAGTGTGTCTGTTAGGATGTATTTAGCTGTGACGTGATCATCCTATTCACAACCTGTCCATGGATCTGTGGGGGCCAGCATAGGGCTTATCAATCACCTATGAATTACATAAAGTGAATGTAACAAATGGTCATCATCACTTGTTATGGACAAACAATATTTAGCTGTGTTATGTAATCTGTTTTATTCTTGTCCTATAGTGAGCTTGCTTGCTATCATCTGGTTACAGCGTGCCAGGTTCAAAACCACGCCCGGACATTAAAAAAAAAATCCGGGTTGTGATTTCTCACTTGACACGACCACTCCTCCAGTCGACTCAGCTGTAAATGAGTACCTGACGCATGAGTTAGGGAAGGTAAAAAACAGCAAGGAAGGGAACTGGCCACCCCACCTAATAGTTGCTGCGGCTTAGTACATGAAGAGTTATCTTCATCCCCGACGGCAGATGCCATGGGACCTACCTTTACTTTTACCTTCAAGAGACTGGTAAGTTTTGCTAGAGTTTGTTTAGTCACATGATATGGATGATAATACGAATATAATATGAATACAGAGCTTAATTAATAATATAAGAAAAAAGATAATCTTTAATTTTTGGCCATGTTATGAGACAAGGAGGCTTGGAGAACATAGTCACAGCAGGCAAGATTGAAGGCAACAGAGACAGAGAGTGACAGCATGAGAAAGTATTAGACAGTTGAACAACTTGGCACTGCAGAAAATAACAATGATCTCAATACATAATACTGAAGATAGAGAGCTGTGGAAAGCCATGATCGCCTACACCAGCCGGCATGGCACCTAATGAATGAATACTGATGTTATATGTTTGTGTTCCTGAGGATACTTCAATACTTGTACAGGGTGTTCATTGTTGATGTAATAGTCCTTGTCTCGATTGGTCCGTTCTCAGTGACTAGTATGGAAAACCTGTTAACATGAAGTGCAAGGCGATTTGGTGCTGCTAGAATGGACCTGGTTCAATTCCCGTCAGCTGCAAGAAATTGTTCATTTGTCCTCTTGCTTGCTACTTGAATTTAATCATATAATAAGTCTGATTGTCATTCTTGGTTGGTGATCTTGGAGACATCCAGAAAAATATTGGTGGATCTGTACTATTTGATAGCTTCATCAACACAATAAAAATTCAGGATTATGGATACAAAGATTTTAGATACAGAGATTTTAGATACAAAGATTTTAGATACAGAGGTTGGGAGTTTGAAATAAATTGAATGCTAGATAAAGCTCTATGAACAATAGAGAAGATAAACAAAATTTATTCCTCCCATGAAGTGGTAATACAAGATTTTGTGTCACTTCACCATGACAGTTGTATATATACCTGGTGACTTCAACATGACAGTTGTATATTTACCTGGTGACTTCAACATAACAGTTCTATATTTACCTGGTGACTTAAAAATACTCAACTGCTGCAGACTTTAAATGGAGATATTTAATTGTTTGTCTATGGATGACCTAGTTCATCTTTTTCTTTGTTTGTTCTACATGAGAGAGATATGTAGGTGCACATGGTATGTTTTAGTTGTGTCATGATGTGCATGAAAGACTGTTAGCTTAATGTTCTTTGTTTCAGCAAAATATTTTGTTTAGTTTAAAAAAAAATACTGTTAAGTAACGTGACATACATTTTCATGACACATTCTACTGGCATAGGTGGAGTCTTCTTCTGTGTTCATTCTCAAACTCCTGCAAAGTAGCAGGATGTAGTCCAGAGAATACAATACGGTGTGTCCTGGTTTACTACTTAGCTATATTCGTATCTTTTGACCTGATACATCCAACTTCAGCATGGCTTTTGGATAATTTTGACTATAGGATGGGACAACCAACTTCACCCTAAACCAAACAGCAGATTCATGTATACAGCAAGAGACATCAATTATTTTAATATGGTAATGTACTATTTACTTTCGTGTCTATTTCTAGAACAAATTGGGGGCCAAATTATGGAGAATCTACACAGTCAGAGACATACCATTAATAGGTCACGAGGGAGGGTAAGTGGTCACAGACGAATCTAATACTTCTTAATTTAACTATGCTCTTTTGCTCGTCAGTGGTCATGGTCCCAGATAGCTGATAATGTTGTGCAGTAGTTGTTTGTCTAGTTTGTGCGTAAAGAGAAGTATCATGAATGTAGTTGAATAACGCCCGTTCAGGTTACAATCATTTCTGATGTCGCAACTTTTTGAAAGTTGTAGGGATATTATTAGGCCTATCCTAGCGGATAAAGTACATGAGATTAGAGCATTTTGTTAGCTTTCACAAATGATATTCATCAACATATTAGATTGGTCATGAAATGACCAGAAATAGGCATTTTCATTTAGCTACATTTACGGAATTACAGAAACATTAATACTTGGTGGTAGACCTAATATAGAATGATCAACATTGTAAGGGACATCTACCGGCACATGTTTTCAAAGGCGATATTATGTTAGTTTGGTTGTGTGACCACATAAATACAATAGACTAGGTATGTTAGAAGGACTGTATCAGGGTTACCATACAAAGGAAAAGTATAGATCAGTCAAGAAATATTTGTGTTCAATTTTTTTTTTCGATTTTCGCCTTTATAACTTTCTCGCACCTCTTATATCAGACATACACAAATATAAGTAACACAATATATATTTTGTATTCAATTCTTTATTTACATGTCCAAAAAGTATTTTAAAATCTCTAAAAACAAAAAAATTATTGCATTTTCCAAACACTTACCAAAAATAAGAATTTTCAAAAACGAATTTGATGGCAGGGGAGAAAGTGCGTAATTAAAGGTTAATCATTAAAGATCTGTTGCAATGAATAAAAATACATGTGGATAAACTGCAAGTATAACATTATCAATATATTGGATACATAATCACAAATGATGGCAGATGTGAAACAGAAGTTAAAAGGAGAATAGAAATGGTTAAAAGGGCTCCATGACAAAATATTCACAGACAAAATATACCAGAACAAAATTTCCCCAAGACTAAATGCAAAGGTAATATATTAAATATTTCATACAAACTGTAATAAACACTAATGAACAATATAGCTAGTAAATAATTATAATGCAATCTTCAAATGATATGAATTGTCTCAAAAATGTTAGACATAAAATTAAGTTCTTTAATTGAGTTAACTATACAAGATTAATGTTCAAACACGTGCTATGTTTTTCAAGAAGTTGATAGGTTCTGCTGGATTTCAATCATTGTTTTCAAGTATCATCGGCACATTGGTAAACTTTTCGTTTCTTTGTTGTTGGTTGACCAGTGGCAATCTGACTTCTCAAAAGTGCGTATGTATGTTGTTGTTGCTGTAACTTTCGAGCAAGTCTTGCTGCTGTTGGATGAGATACATTAACCATTGAGTTAAATGCATTGTGCCAACCTTCAACAGCGTTGTTGCTTCTTGTCAGCTTATTCATGACACGATTGCGTTGGTTCCAAAGGCTCACTGGAAATCGAGGCTGCGAACGGCGACCACAACAAATCCGTCCAATGTAGAAATCTTCGAAGTAATCGGTGAGGAAATCCAGATCTGAGAAAATATCAATACTGATGAGTTGTTCGAAAATAGTAATGACATCTGTTTCTGGTACGAATGCTAAATCCATCAGTTGTTTGACTTTGACTGAATAATTTTCTTGAGATGTACAGCGCCATTTTACCCTGAGACTGTAGTTTTCGCTAAACCTTCTGACCAAAGTAAAAATAACTTCCTGATACATGAGTTAGTGGAAATGCACATTCAAAAGCTTTAATTGCAGCTAATTCGAAATCAGTAACTATTGAAGATGGAACTGAATTTCCGTTACTTCCCAGTTCTATGATATGCTGAAGCAGGCGGCGGTACATTGCTTCACTACGACCAGACAAAATTGCATATACACATGAAATTATTTGACCATCCTCAAATGTATACAGTTGATTGAATCTCTGAGTCCAGTCTGTGTTTGTTATTTTACTTTTCTAGTTTGTGGAAACACAATAATTTGAACAATAAAGGTGTTATTTTCACAGCCGTAGTCACTCCATATCTCTCCACGGTTTGTTTGTATACAAGACATCATCTTATGTTTGCATAAAACATGCCATTTCTCCTAGGAGATTGTCATGAATTACTTCACCAATTTTTCTGTTACTATTACTATAACATTTTTCCTAACTTTTGGCTATGTAGGGATATTTTGTCTGGTATATTCTGGTATATTTTGTCCTTTGGGTATTTTGTCTTGGGGATTTTTGTCCGGTTACCGCTAAAAGTACTGTCAATGACATATGGAATATATTTACGTCTGAGCAAATTACAAACAAGCTAATAATGAGAATTATCAAATGCTACATATTTTCTATTTTAACCTTTAGGTTTCTAGATTAGAATTATGCAATTTCTTCCCTGGGCCCGAATTCTTTTTTCAACAATGTGCATTTTTTTGGTGATTGTTTGGTAAACGCGATAACCTTTATGTTTGTAAAGATATCAAAATAATTTTGCACATGTAAATAAAGGAGTGAATAATTCATACAGTCATGTTTTTTTCTTTTTGTTATTTTAGTATGTGTGATATGAGAGTTTTGAACAAGTTGTAAAATTAAAGATTGGGGGGAAAATCTCAAAACTACAATTAAAAAATTTTTTAAATAATGTCTTGGTGTGCCAAATACTTGAGCAATGTGTGGCAACACAGATAAAATCCTCCTAAATTCCTATTCCTGTTGTATATATATATTGTTGCATATCCAAACTAATATAATATGGAATTAGCAAATTAATAAAACATGAAGAAATCACATACAATGTCCATCCGTTCAACACTAGACCTAGGCCGACATACAACATAATTATTTTCCATGCACCCCTGATAAATATTGTTTTTGTGTTATTCAATGAATAAATGAACATTCTTAAAATATAACAATAACTAAAACATGTAGATATTACTTTCCATGATGATCACAAACCATGCCACCAGGTACTACATTTGATAATAAAATATGGCATTGAAAATAAACTTAATTCGTTCTAGACTTTCAGTGAGGAGCGCGGTAGCCTAGTGGATAGTGAGCTTGCTTGCTATCATCTGGTTACAGCGTGCCAGGTTCGAAACCACGTCCGGACATTAAAAAAAAATCCGGGTTGTGATTTCTCACTTGACACGACCACTCCTCCAGTCGACTCAGCTGTAAATGAGTACCTGACGCATGAGTTAGGGAAGGTAAAAAACAGCAAGGAAGGGAACTGACCACCCCACCTAATAGTTGCTGCGGCTTAGTACATGAAGAGTTATCTTCATCCCCGACGGCAGATGCCATGGGACCTACCTTTACCTTTAGACTTTCAGTGAATAAATGAGCTGGAATTCTCCTTCTTACAATCGTAATGTGTCAAGGGATTTTACCTTTAGACTGTGACATATTCCTAGCTTCATGTGGCGGGAATTCTGCATAATGTGAGCTTAACTTCATGTGATTCCATACTGAGGAATCAGGGCATAGCAACAGAAGTGACTGGAGATGCCGGCAGGCCACTGGTAATGTAATGTGGTCTGTGTTTCCAGTCACCTATGGCATCTGTAAGGTTAATGTATGGCACAGAAACATGGACAATAAATAAACAATTAGGGAAGACAGAATTTGTCCCAGCAGTCAACCTGATGGGGCCCCATTTGATACTCTGGGCGTTGTTGAGAAGTTTCAAGTCTTTTCTTATTATAATGATTATTATTTGTGAAATTATATGATAGTAATTTGTGTTGTAATTCTTCTGTGTTTATTTCAAACCCCTGATGATTAGGCAGGAGATGATTAGCTGGATGTATTCCAGAGAACGGAATGTGTTGTGTCATGCTTTACAGTTTAGCTAGCATGTCTGGAATTTTTGACCTGACACATTCAGCTTTGCATGTCACTAAGACCTCCTCTATAGGATGGGACTGGCAACTCCTATTTCAAAACCTACCTTTCTCTTAGACATGCATGACACTGGTAACAATGTTGCTATTCATTGTTTTTCTAACACAGTTCTGTTATACAGAGGCATTATTGTAAATTAAATTATAGTATAAAATGACAAACTCGATACTTGATGTTTCTTGTTCTTGTCTGTGCGTTCCTCAGCTTCAAGAGATGGATGCAGCTTTGGGAAAGAGTTCAAGAGTTCTCTCTGGGATGATGCAGAGGTACGTTATGAGTTATGAACCGACACCATTGTAGTCCAGGCAGACCCATAGGTTCTCATCTCCCCCCAGCAGAATTCACTGGATATGCATTCTAATTGTTCCTGGTTGAATAAGCTCTGTATTTTACGCTGTAGGATTCCAGTTGGACTGGAAATATATGATCTGGCCACATCTGACCATATAGTACCAAAACAAAAATTAAATTATTTTAAAAAATCTTTACCATCAAAACAGTTATTACCTGCCAAATACTGATGTGTCGGGCCATTGTCGCAAATAAAACAGAGACACAACGCATTTCCATTCTCTGGACTACATCCTGCTAGAAATCTAGTAGGACAATGGTTTTTCTACAAGGGAGATCCAACAGGAGTTTCAGAATGAATGATGAAGAAGAAGAAAACAGTTATTATATTTACCAACACCAACCAAAAATAATGCAAATTAACAACAATAAAAAAAAAAGAATCCAGCTGCAGTGGGAAATTTGCATAATTTTAATGTAGAGTGCTAAAGGTTAATCACTTCTTTTAGTGCATCCATAACTATCCTGATCAACTCTATCTCTTCTTATCTTCATAGTTTTTGTCTTCTTCTTCATCCTTTTTTTACATCATGGAGATTTCCATGATGTAAAAAACATAACCACAATAACATATGAAGACTTATTCTCAAAACATAACATAACCACCAATAACTTCTGGAGATTTCTTGTCAAGACATAACATAAACACCAATAACATCTGGAGTCTTCATCTCAAGACATAACATAATCACCAATAACATCTGGAGATTTCTTGTGAAGACATAACCACCAATAACATCTAGAGACATTTTCTCAAGACATAACCACCAACAACATCTGGAGTCTTCTTCTCAAGATATAACATAACCACAAATAACATATGGAGACTTATTCCCAAAACATAACATAACCACCAGTAACATCTGGAGTCTTCTTAGTATGTTAGAAAACTAACTTAGTAAGTTCGCTGGGTGCAAAGGGAACGCATTGCTCTAAGCGGACCCAGGGTTAGTAGGTAACCAAGATCCCAAATGTACCTACTCGCGATGCACCCTGGTAACAGAAAACAGCAGCTCGAGCTGATTCTGGCCAAATCATTTGGGGTTGTGTCCGAGAATGTGGAGGTAGCGGATGGAAAGAGATTTGACTGCAAACGAGACAGACAATATATCCGACACCATTTGCATCACCACATACAGCGACACTGTCGACACACAGTTAGTCCAGTCAGAACATTGAGGGGCGGCCAATGTAAAAGGCTCGTAAAGGTGGATGTATGGCGAGAAACAAATATATGTCGTAAAGAGTACAATGACACAATGAAAGGGCAGAACAGCGCCAGAGGGCAGCGCGAACTGCAAATAGAAAGTGAAAAGTTCCTAGGAAAAAGGGAACTACAAGCTCTGTTAACTCGAGATGAGCTTCTAGTTACCTGTGCTCCTTATAGGCAGAGACTCAGACCCAATTCTAAACCAACTCTTATGTCGAGCCTTCCTAAACCGGAAATATGCTTACAAATAGAACGGGTTCCGTACACGATGGGCTTAGGCAAGAAAGGGACAACGATGGAAGTCCTGGCCCAACTCTGCTGTCAAGATTTCCTATACCGGAAATACACTTGAAGAGAGAAAGGGTTCAATACCTGAGGGGCTCAGGCAGAAAAAGAACAACGAATTTAGCCCTGGCCAAACTCTACTGTCAAGCTTTCCTATACTGGAAATACACTTGCAGAGAGAAAGGGTTCAGTACCTGATGGGACAAGGTCGCTCAACTCTAGAACGCCTTGCTCTCGAACTTGGGTGAGGGGATCATGATGTCTGTGAACGACGCCTCGGGTAGGAGGCGAACGAGCCTGGGTCCAACTCTTCTGGCGAGTTCTTCCTCATACGGAACCAGGCTTGCGGATGAGAAACAGTTCAGTACCCGATGGACACAGGCAGAGTACGTCCAATTGCACGAGATAGGTTCATAGACAGTGAAACACCTCGTGCCAGATAGGCGTGCTCGACAGGCGTCTTGGCGAAGAGGCACTAAACACCAGCGTGCCCGTCGACAGATAGAGGCTGTCACGGACTAGGGACCAAACCTGAAATAAAGGAGTGACGAAAACGGATGTACTGGACCTCGGACGTCCTGACCACAAGTGGCCAACCAGGGCGCAAATAATCACAGATCTACTGGAACTTGCAGCACAACGTACTTCACGCTCTCAGGCGGAAATCACACTAAATATTCAATGTGGTTATATGAGAACGAATGCTGAAGAAGAAGAAGTAAGTTCACATGATAGCTGGTCATTCATTTGTAACTATAGCTGGTCATTCATGTGTAACTATAGCTGGTCATTCATGTGTAACTATAGCTGATCACTCATGGGTTCATGGATGTTATTGGCTAACAAGCAATGTTTGAGTTTGTATTCTTATTTTTGTGTGCACATGTTAAGCAAATACATGATAGCGAATCATTTATGGGTATCTAACAAGCAATGTTTGAGTTAATTATTTTTGTGATTCTTCATTTTTTAAATCTATATCTTAAATTTATAAACTGAACAATTTTTAACAAATAATTTGTTGACTTCTCCAGAATCATTCAGAACCGAGTCATGCTGCTTGGCATTGGTCTGATTATACTGATTGCAATCATTGTTACTGTTTACTTCATGGTGAGAGATCATTCTTGACTGACACGGTTGGTTGATCCTATCTACCCCCATCAATGTATACAATATGGCTGTAGTATTTATTTACCTGTGGGATTGAACTGGTCCACCTGTGTATATATGTATATACCAGTAATATGACCTCGTATAAACCAAAGAGTTTGGTAATGTCAGAGGTCAAACTGAAATTTGTGAAAGTATTCATCATCATCATCATGATGTGACTTCAGTTTATACACCAGTTGTCTTCATCTTGTCATCAAATTTGAATATTCTCAGATATGTAATATGAGTGATCAAACTGGCCCTGACCATGGATATGCTAATTAATGACATGGGTTATATGAGTGGGCAGCGAGTCCCTGAACATTCAAATAACACTTGAACATGATAAAAGCAGACACGCTAGCAAAGCAGGGATCAAAACAGGTCTAGCCCCCACTCAGTAACAGATGTCTTCTACACAGTCAAACAATTAACTAAAAACATCACACCTGTGTGTTGCCGAATCCGGTAAGGGAGCAAAGAATAGAAACACTGTTATCTACCACGCATGTGATAAGAGTCAACTAATGATGTTCTTGTGGTGGAGTTGGCTGTCCCATCTAATAGAGGGTCAAACTAACCCAGAAGCCATGCTGAAGTTGGATGTGTCGGGCTGAAAGCGCAGATATCCTAGCAAATCTGTAAATCATGATATAATTCATTTCATTCTCAGGACTACATCCTGCTAGCTTGCAAGAGCTTGAGAATAAATACACAAGATTTATGTTTAATAAACTATGGGATAAACTATTTGGGGATTTTGAAGTGTTGTTACGTAGAGAGGTTTGTTATAAGGAATTGTTCTATAGAGGAATTCCACAGTAACATATAAACCAGACATTAATATGAAAATGTTGACTAGGTAACATCTGAAGTATGGTCCAAGTAATCACATCAGACTTTTCATTGTTGGTTAACATCTGAAGTATGGTCCAAGTAATCACATCAGACTTTTCATTGTTGGTTAACATCTGAAGTATGGTCCAAGTAATCACATCAGACTTTTCATTGTTGGTTAACATCTGAAGTATGGTCCAAGTAATCACATCAGACTTTTCATTTTTGGTTAACATCTGAAGTATGGTCCAAGTAATCACATCAGACTTTTCATTGTTAATTACTGATGTAATTGAATATGTGGATCTGTGTACTCTAATAATTACACTTATACTTAACTTTATACATTTTTATTTTTGATTGCTGGTGTATTTTGTGTGAATTTCATTCAATGTGCTCCTAGAGCTACACTTAAGCTAGTCATTATTGGTTGTTGTATTTGAAGTGAGCTCAAAAGGCATACAGGATTGACTTAATTGTACCCAGTTACCCCATATGTACTCATCTCTCTTAACATAGTGGCACGCCCCCTGCAAAGAGTATCACTCATAACACGTACCTCCATAGGTTCAAGTAATCATCCCCATGGAATCTTTTAAAAAATCCACTTTATAAACAAGATATCATTGGCAGGATTTGAACCTGCAACCTCGAGAGCACATAGCGACAGGTTAACCACTATGCCAGAAAGATTCCCTGATGTATTATTCAATGTGCTACTCAAGGAATTACACTTAACCCTTAGCGGACCAGGGACAAAATCAGCAAATAGTGCAAAGCAACAAATAGATTGTCGTTTGGTCAACTGCAGGTTAAGCTTTTCATTATTTGATTACTCAAGTAAAAATTTGACTGTCTGTCTGTGAGATATGCCCATTGTATGAGTCATTTTGGTTATATCATGGCACTTTGGCCATTAACAAATCAATGGTAAAAGGTGGATCCCATGGCAGCATCCTGTCGTCAGGAATGAAGATAACTCTTCATGTACTAAGCCACAGCAACTATTAGTTGGGGTGGCCAGTTTCCTTTCTTGCTGTGTTTTCCATCCCCAACTCATGTGTTAGGTACCCATTTACATCTGCGTCGACTGGAGGAACAGTCATGTCAAACAACAAATCATGATCCAGAGTTTTGTGTTTTGTCTGGACATGGTTTCCAACCTGGCATGCTGTAACCCGGTGATAATAAACAAAGTCACTATCGACTAGGCTACAGCGCTTCTCAATTGGTATACAGGTCTTAATTCAGACAAATCTTTTGGGCCCTGGTCACCCAGCACATATAATTCCATTCCCCTAGACTCCTGAGCAGGACACACTCAAGAACACATAAGTAAGACTAGTTGCTTAAATTTTTTGCTTAAATCTTAGTTGTTTTTTGATGTGCATGTTTCATCTAAGTCCATTAGTACTAGACCAATCTGTATCTTTTTCTGCGTTCGTTCTCAAACTCCTACAGATTAGCAGGATGTAGTCCGGAGAATTTAATGCATTGTATCATGGTTTACAGCATTGCTGCGATATCTGCGCCTTTCGGCCTGACAAATCCCACTTCAGCATGGCTTTGGGTCACTGACCCTATATGGGATGGGACGGCCAACTCCATCCCATAACCTCCTTAGTCGCCTTTTACGGCATGCGTGGAAGGTAAACAGTGTTGCTATTCTTTGCTCCCCTTTCGGGCCCCGGCAACACACAGACGAATCTGTATCAAATGTACTTTTCTTTTACTGTGAAAGACATATCCTCTTGTTGGTCCTTCTGAGTGTATCTTGATTGATCCCAAATGTGACCACAACTTCTGAGTGTATCATGTCTATTGTCTTTCCCCGGGTGGTTTGTGATCCACTCTTGCCGTTAAGCATAGGAGTGATTGGAGCTCGAGCTTGCATTCTAATGCCAAATGTGTGACCTCGGCTGTGCTATGACCGTGTCTGTTCAGGATGTCCCTGATGTTTTTATCCATCTTTTCCGTGGTCTTCCTCTGACTTTGTACCCTGATCTCTTTTGGTTATATGCTTGTATGGGCAACTTTTCATGATGCATTCTCATAATGTGGCCAAACTACTTGATCTGTTCTCTCTCTTATCATGATTGATCCCAAATGCGACAACTTTTGATCATTAGTATATTAACTAATTCCCCAATTTTAACACTGAAATGATCGTCCAATTCAACTACCATGTCATCTTTTAAACCTATTCACCATCTAAATCTCATTTATCATCTAGCTCATGTTCAATCACTTGTTCTGATGTTAGCCTTTTAGAATAGAAAATATCCCTGAATTCACCATGTCATTGCAATTTTGAGAACACGCTTTCCCACAATGCAATGTGTGCTTGTGATGTCAGCAATTTTTGTAAAATAAGACGATTGATTTTATTAATATTTGTTACTGTTTTCTGAAATTCCATAATTTCAATCCGTCAGGGGACACAATCTATTACATATAGCGTTAAATTTTGGGATCTCTGGTATGGCGAGTTAAAAAACTTAACCCTGGCACGGTTAACCTTTAGCAAGCCAGATTAAAAAATACAAAAAGTCTCCCTGCGACCGGATTCTTTTTTGAAAATTTGCGTTATTGATGGTGACTGTTTTGAAAATGTGATAATTTTTTGGTTGTTAGAGATATTTAAATAATATTTGCACATATAAATAAAGAATTGAATTATGCATATATTGGTGTAATTTATGTACGTGTGTGTGTGATACCAGACGTATGAGAAAGTGGTAAAGACGTTTTTCACAAAAAACATATTTTATAACAAATAAAGAGGAAAAAAATAAGTAAATAAATAACTTACCTTACATATCGAATTCCTTGGCAACACTGTAAACTAAATCACGCAAATCTGTTGTATTTATGTTCTTTCACTGTGAAATTATCAAAATATAGCCGGGGGAACTGTATAAAACTTGTAGATTTGCTGTAAAATCATTTTTTTGAGCTTAGGCCTAGAGTTATTTTTTCTGCCACTTCAAAATATTCGATATCAAATATACAAGTCCCCAAACCAACACGGCATTCTGTATATTCACTGCTGTGAAACTAAATAACATAATAATTCATGATTCAAGCCACGATTCAGTGTTATTTTATTCGAAATACGATGAAATAAAGGTCTATAAAACCGATCCACCATCATTGCATCGTACCGGTGTGCAGATGTGGTCAGATTAATTGCTCTTAAACTTTTACGAATAGCTAGCCATTCTCAAAAACGATCATTTCGGAAGTGGAGGATGTACCGGCTTCAATTGCGCATGTCCCCAGCTATGTGCACGGGCTGTGGTACGTGTAAATCTCACGATATTCTCGCTGGGTGGGTCGGGCCGCCAAAAGCGCGCTCTGCCATTTTGTTTCTCGGCGGCCGGGATTGATATAGGCTTGGTGAAGGTTAAAAAGGCAGGAATTTAAACAAAATATTTTTATAGAACCTGACATTCCTGATGTATTTATTCTGAAATTGATTTTTTTTTACCAATTAAATATTTTTAGTTCAAATTAATTATTTCAAATAATCACAATGTCTTATAATTGAAATAATTTTTTTAGTAATTATTTTTCCTTTCATTTTCCTGTGAAACATACGGCTGCCACTGTTAAAGTCCAACAATTTCTGTGTTATGTCACTTTCTTTAATTATGCCCACAAGGACCCAATTGAATTTTGGTCTCTTTCTGTACTGCTCTTTTCTATGTGTTCTTTAGTCTTCCAAATCTCTAACGGGCACTGGTGTGTCTTCTTCCATAACTTATTGTGTGATATTAAATCTGACCATCTAATGATTACTGTTAATGTTAATCAATATTAACAATAGAAATATCGATAAATAGCTGCAGTTTTGAAATGATTCTCTGTTCCATGCCAAGTTTCAGAGACATAAATCAATACAGATCTCAAATTTGCATTTTAAAAACCTTATTTATCTGGGACAATGCTGAGGAATTGAATACTTGGTGAAGGGTCTATGTCAGCCAAGGTACAGAGTTCAATCCCCGCCACAGGCAACTGTGCATCCAGACCATTCAGAAAGCAATGGTAAATAGCTGAATGTACTTAAGTTGCCTAAAAATCACTATGGATACACTTATTCATAATGAAAGCAAACCTGGCTTTATTCATTCTATTGTTTCCATCCTGATTCTAGTTATTCATATTCTTCCCAAATATGCAAAATTGGGAACCTCTTCTTCATTTTTCTACTATTTTTTGATGATACATTTTTGCATACTCTTCTCTTTTTTGTTTTACTCACATTAGTATGAAGTTCAGTTTTTATTGCTTTTTCTTTCTGTGTTTTCCTGCATGTTCTGTTGTTTGTGCAGTAGTAGACATAGTTCATGTGCAAAATCTAGATCCTCCAGTTGCTAATGTGTCTCTACATGATGTTGTCAGTATTTATATACTGTTGAGTTTATCTACTTTTGGCAGCTCAATGCCATTCATTAGAAAAGTGTAGGACTTCTGATGTTGACTTAGTGATCTATATGTGATTGTGTAATAGAAAAGTGTATGTCTTCTGATGTTGACTTAGTGATCTATATGTGATTGGGTAGTAGAAAAGTGTAGGTCTTCTGAAGTTGACTTAGTGATCCATATGTGATTGTGTAATAATTTATTATTTCTGTTCTCATATCCTGTCCCCCTTTTTCAATAAAACCCACTTCCACGACTACATGTTTACACATATGTCGTCACCTTGAACTTCAAATTGTTTACATGTCAATAGTGTCTCTAGTGCCTCTATGGTGGTAACATTGACTTTACTGTTTTTATTGTTTTTCACTCTTTCTTTTATATATTCTTGACAAAGTGTGGCGCATGGCCGAGAAGTTGGAATGCTAGTCTCACACGAGTGAGGTCTAGAGTTCGATCCCCGGTAAGGACTGGGTTTTTTTCTGTCGGAGGGTAAATTAAAAAACTCACCCTGTACATGACGTGGCGACAGCAAAGCATGCTGCCTTTATCACACACCTATTCAATCCCCTCCCTGCAACGCCTGAACTAGTAAAATGCAGTATTGACAGTTTTTTGACAGTTGACAAAGATGTAGCGGTACGAAGCGTTGAAAATGTCTTGTGTATTGTAATTTGCATTTTTGTGTGTTTACACCCCATAGCCCTTTAGTGATAGTCTGTCAGCTGTGTTCAAGTGAAACTTCAAATACCTGTTATACGTAAGTACTATTGTTATTCCGTTTCACAGCAGTATTACCTTGTTGTATGTGATTTGTACTTGATCTTTTGACTTGAAATCCTGCCGGGGTGCAAAGGGAATGCAATGCTCTATGCGGACCCAGGGTTAGCAGATAACCAAGATCCCAAATTTACTTCCTCCCGGTGCACCCTGGTAACAGAAAACAGTAGCTCGAGCTGATTCTGGCCAAATCATTTGGGGATCGTGTCCAAGAATGTGGAGGAAGCAGATGGAAAGAGATTTGACTGCAAAAGAGACAGACAATATCTCCGACACCATTGGCACCACCACATACAGCGACACTGCCGACATACAGTGACGCCAGTTAGTCCAGTAAGAACATTGAAGGGGCAGCCAATGTAAAAGGCACGTATAGGTGGATGCATGGCGAGAAACATTTATGTCATAATGAGTACAATGGCACAATAAAAGGGCAGAACAGCGCCAGAGGGCAGCGCAAATAGAAAGTGAAAAGTTTCTAGGAAAGGGGACTACAAGCGCCATTAGCTCGAGGCGAGCTTCTAGTTACCTGTGCTCCTTATAGGCAGAGACCCAGCTCCAATCATGGGCATTCTGAAAAGCAAGAAGACCTAACCCAACTCTAACGTCGAGTCTTCCTAAACCGGAAATATGCTCGCGAAGAGAAAGGGTTCCATACCCGATGGGCTTAGGCAAAAAAGGGACAACGATGATAGTCCTGGCCTAACTCTACTGTCAAGATTTCCTATACCGGAAATACACTTGCAGAGAGAAAAGGTTCAGTACCTGATGAGCTCAGTTGCTATTGGGACAAGGTCACTCTGCTCGAGAACGCCTTGCTCTCAAACGTGTGGTGTGAGACTCGAACCTGTGCGATGGGTTCACGATGTCTGTGAACGACGGCTTGGGTAGGAGGGCGAACGAGCGAGGGTCCACCTCTTCTGGCGAGTTCTTCCTCATACGGAACCAAGCTCGCGGATGAGAAACGGTTCAGTACCCGATGGACACAGGCAGAGTACATCCTATTGCACGAGATAGATTCATAGACGGTGAAACACCTCATACAAGATAGATGTGCTCGTCAAGCGTCTTGGCGAAGAGGCACTACACACCAGTGTGCCCGGCGACAGATAGACAGGCTGTCACGGACTAGGGAAGCCTACCCGAATTAAAGGCATGATGAAAACGGATGTGCTGGACCTCGGACGTCCTGACCACAAGTGGCCAACTGGGGTGCAAATAATCAGTTCTACTGTGGAACTTGCAGCACAATGTACTTCACGCTCCCTGGGAGAAATGCCACAAAATATTCGTTGTGGTTACATGAGAGCGAACTCTGAAGAAGAAGAAATCCTGCCTATTCCTCCCAAAATTTCACATATATTACATCTTTTAGACATTCCAATATTATTCTATTCAGGATTTTCTCTGTTACATCCAATAACGGTTAGTGTAATATACCTCACTAGTATTACCTGTAGCCAGAATTGCAATTTTTTTGGGAATGGTCTCTTGTTCCCATATTTTCCTAAAAAGCTGATGCAGCATGTATGTAATTGTTTGTCTATCTGCTTTCATGTCTTCTGGTAGGATTCCATCCAGCCATGCAACTTTTTTACAATGCTGCCATATCAGTACTTAGATAATCTCCTGTTTAGTTTGTGTTCTTAATCTTACATTTTAAGATATCAGCAATAGATACTATATTAAGTAATACTGTTATTTTTAATAATAACTAGCAAATACAAAAACCAATGTAAAAAGTCAATAACGATGAGCACAAGAACAAGGACTTTTTCCACATTGTGGTCCAAACTGGACCTTTATTTATTGCTGATTGTCTGGAGTACTGCCATGTTCCTGGTTAGGGTTTATTTAAAGTATTTCACCCACTAATATTGCTGTTTTTCTTCATTTGTGAAGGGTTTGTCCCATGCTATTTTTCACTGGTGTGTCATAGTTTCACTGCTTTATGTTTGCCTGCTAGGATGATAGTGGTATTATTATTATAAGCCAAGCAACAAGCCAGACGGAGCAACTGGAAAGAAAAAAACACATGATTAAGTCAATAAGAAAGCCACAAACACCAACACAAGATGACTATCACATTATGAACAGAACGGGACACAACTGACTCCAGTCACATGTACACAAAATTCAAGATTGGCAACACGGCCATGTGGACAGGCAGCACAGAGTGCTAAACATATACATCAGGAGTGTTGTGAGTATGAGACGCTGAGGCAAGCATATTGACCAGAGGAAACAATACTGGAATCAAAGCTCTATGAGCCACTCTATGAACTACAAAAGACTGAGTTTTATTCAAAATACAGAATTACAGATATAGACATGTTTGAAGTGAATGAAAGAAGAAGAAGAAAATCAAGATAGGATCTATAGGAACTAATAGAAAGAACTAAAAAGACAATTGATTCAGAAAGTCAAAACAGGTGATGTATGTAGGGAATGGGCGGAGTCATTGGAGAGCGCGAAAATGCGGGCATCACTACGAAAACTCACGCTTATTTTTGTCCCCGGACAAGCTTGCGTGGAGGGAAACGAATGGGCCGACAAATTAGCTAGTCTCTCCACCACAATAGATTGTCAGCCTATGGACCGAGCAGACATACTCACTGCTCTTCGTGAGTCCTCACGATCAGAGGATTTTGAGATGAATAAGCATGAGTCAATATTAAGAATGCATGAATTTGGAGTGAGGATGGGCGTGGCCCGAAGAGAACCCCTGACAAAGATTTCAAAAAGAGTAGTGAACCAACAAAGAACCGGAACAATCAGCTGTTATACCCTGAGAGATTTACTGAAGCGGAGATCAGAGCACCTATGGACGTATCCGGTGTGCGAAGAGGATAATCAACATACCTAATACCTAATACTAAAAAGACAATAGAGATAGAACTAAAGAAACAGCACCAAAGATTAATTAATAAAACCAACAAAAAGCATATGTAAGACAGTCATTGCTCTGAAATTCTCAGGAAATGAGAAAAAGGGGAAGATCAAAATAATACCTGGAGGAAATAATTATATACAGATAAAAAAGATTGGTTAGAACATTTAAAAAAACATAGGTAACTAAAATTTGGACAAAATGGAAGAGTCTTGTTGAGTGCTTATGCTCCATATGGAATTATATATGAATAGATAAATTTGGTTAAATCTTCAGAAGTGAAATTCATAGTTATAAAAAAAATATTGTATTACAAAAAACAATGATTGAAATGTAAAGAGACAATAAGAAATGAAAAAATAACAGTCTTTCATTGTGTACAACTAATGGCAAAAACAACTTAAATATAACAGATTCATAATAAGCATAATCATGATGCAATAAATGTATTAGAAAACATGTACATATTGGCTGGGAAAAATACATGTCTAACAAACAAATATGAGATGACAGAAATAAGAATAAGAGGGTGAACTTGTATCTGAAATGTACTTAGAATGAATGAAAGCAGATTGCCACTACAAGAACTAAAATGGGTTTCAGATGGCAAAATAAAGAGAGGGCAACTAAGAGAAACTCTTTACAGAATAACCACCGAAGACTATGGGTCTCAACAACATACAAAAACTACATGCATCAGCATCGCATTGCTTAAACAGTAGAGCGCTGGTTTCTGATCTGTGCACCATATCCACTTAGAAGGAACATAGATAGATTGATATCTCCTATGTGGAAATATTTGTTCTGATCTGTGCACCATATCCACTTAGAAGGAACATAGATAGATTGATATCTCCTATGTGGAAATATTTGTTCTGATCTGTGCACCATATCCACTTAGAAGGAGCATAGATAGATTGATATCTCCTATGTGGAAATATTTGTTCTGATCTGCCTATGTTGTAGCAATATCTCAGTCAGTATTATAAATTGTCACAATTGAGTATCTTTATTTCCTTGTTTACCTTATTGTTGCTGGATCCTGAAAGAGAAGCAAAGAATAGCAATACTGGCCTGCCATGCATGTTGTAAGAGGTGACATGACCCTAAATATCATGCTGAGTTTGAAAGGTGCAGGTATCAGTCAAATTTAACAATGACAACATATTCCAATCTCTGGACTAAATCGTGCAAACCAGCATGAGTCAACACAGAAGAAGAAGAATTTATTCAAGAGTCTATACAGATGAAGAATGTGCTGATTGTCCATGTTTAACTGTGTTCAAAAGTGGAGCAAAGAGTAGTCATACTGTAAGCTTGCCATGTATATTGTAAGAGGTGATTGAGGATGGTATGTGTATGTAGTTGGCTGTCACACTGTAAGCTTGCCATGTATATTGTAAGAGGTGATTGAGGATGGTATGTGCATGTAGTTGGCTGTCACACTGTAAGTTTGCCATGTATATTGTAAAAGGTGAATAAAGAAGACAGGATGTTGATTATACACTATCTAGTCATATACATAGCAACTTTCTACATAAAACAATTGTAAATATTTTGTTGTGTCTAAATGTAATGTAACCAAGAGAGAAATTAATGACATTCATATTACTGCAATTAAATCATGCTCCACTGATAATAGTGCTCAGTGTATCCTTGATAAACATTTATTTATCACATTGCATATATTCATCTTTTGGTCTTGATACAATCGAAACGATTCATTCCTTCTATATAAATATGATTTGTGATTTGTTATTATTATGGTTGTTTGCCATCCTTGTTTTAGTTTTGTCTCATTTCTCCAGTTTTGTAATAATTATGTTTTCTCTATTATAATATGCGAAAGCTTCTGTGGTCCTCATATTTTTATTTGATTTCTGTTTAATTACAGTACTAGTTATATTTGTATTGTCTTCAGTTTATTTGTATTGATTGTTTTTCATATAGACCTGGTGAAAATGTCTGTCTAGTATTTCCTGTTTTGTTATTGAACTAAATTACTCTGTGTGATTCAGTGAGGTTTGTCAAATGTAAAACATATTTCTTTCATAAGGGGCTGGGCTGTCCATAACATACAAAAATCGAAGGAGAGGGGTCTGAAGAAAAAGTTTGACAGTTGTTAACCTGGGGGTGGAGAGATTAACATCAACAATACTGTTGTTACACACCAATTGCATTTTTTTAATCTGAAACATTTTTCTAAAAATGTGAAACAGATCATGTATGTTTTTTTGAGGATTTTTAAACAAAATTTGGTACAATATAAGAATCCGTGTACATGTTTCTGAGGAATAAATAGCTAACATAATTTAATGGAACGAAATTCCAGTAAAGACGCATATACCGACACATGCAATATTCTGCGAGATGAGAGCCCTTGACCACTCGACATGCACGCTACACACTGAGTGGGAGGTGGATGGCAAGTTCATTGCGCGCTAATCGCTAGATCGGTATTTTAAGTTACGACTTTTTAAGTTTCCGAGATAGTACAATAGCATATGAAATTAAAAATTTGGTATGTTGTCACATGATTTGTCCACTGATTCTTGTGTTATACCCAAAATGTAACTTAATTTGGTGGTTCTGCTGAATTTTTGATAATTGTTGACGGTGTGAATGTCAAAAATACAAATAATTTTGGCATAATTTATGGACTAATAGTAGGGCCTACTTAGTAAGAAATAATGAGAACATAATTCATAGAGTTGCTTTTTGTACATAACACTGATGTTGTGTCAGGAGAGTTATGCTGTTGTTTCATCTCTACTGTATGTATCTTAATTACCTTTATTGTGGTTGCATTTTACTGCTTTGAAAGTTTTTAGTGGATGCAAGACATCATAGACCACCTGAACATGACAATAATAGAAGCAGGAAGATTTGTTTCAGATAGACAGAAGTTTTGAAAGGATGTGATGACTGCTGATTAGACATCAGGCTGATTAGAAATATATATTGGGAACAAACTGCATCAATAAGGTGTGAAAACAGCTACTCTCCAGACATAGATATAAGAAGAGGGGTAAGACAAGGATGCATTTTATCACCAAGCCTATTTAATATCTACACAGAGAATATCTTTAAAAATATAGAAGAAATACCAGGACTGATCAATGGGAAAATAATAAACAACAATTGGAAATGCACATGACACTTCTTTTAGCAGAAAGTGAACATGAACTACAAAGACTAATAGATCAAGTCAATAAATCAAGTAAAGAAATTGGACTGGATATAAACATTCAAAAAACAAAAACTATGATAATCAGCAAAGACACAGAAGAACAGGAGGTAAACATAAACATACAGGGAGAGAAACTACAACAAGTAAAACAGTATCAATATCTTGGACACATAGTCACAAATGATGGAAGATGTGAAACAGAAGTTAAAAGGAGAATAGGAATGGCTAAAAGTACCTTCAATGACATGAGGAAATTATTAATATCTAAACAAATTACAAACAAGTTAAAAATGAGAATTATAAAATGCTACATCTATTCCATATTAATGTATGGCTCAGAAACATGGACACTAAATAAACAATTAGAAGACAAAATTGATGCCTTTGAGATGTGGGTATATAGAAGAATAGGGAGAACATCACAGAAAGAGAAGAAACAAATAAAGAGGTGCTAAAGACACTTAATATGAAGAAAGAACTACTAAGAGAAATAAAGTTCAGGCAAATAAAATACTTTGGACACATTAAAAGACATGACACCCTATTGAAGACCTTACTTGAGGGTAAAGTCAAAGGGAAGCGAGCAAGAGGTAGGCAGAGATACAAGTGGGAGAGTAACATTACTTGATGGACAGGTTACAGTCTAGCAGAGTGCACCACCAAGACAGGAGATGTTGGAGATACGTTGCAGCCAACCTTCGTTGCGGAGACGGCACTTGATGATAGATGATGATGATGACTGCTACCAGATATGACTGCACCTGATGATGATTATTGGAGTGTTTCTTATTTAAATATGGCATATATTCTCCACCTGATGTCAGTCTAGACAGGGACTGCATGGATCATATACTCTCCACCTGATGTAGTCTAGACAGGGACTGCATGGATCATATACTCTCCACCTGATGTAGTCTAGACAAGGACTGCATGGATCATATACTCTCCACCTGATGTAGTCTAGACAGGGACTGCATGGATCATATACTCTCCACCTGATGTAGTCTAGACAGGGACTGCATGGATCATATACTCTCCACCTGATGTAGTCTAGACAGGGACTGCATGGATCATATACTCTCCACCTGATGTAGTCTAGACAGGGACTGCATGGATCATATACTCTCCACCTGATGTAGTCTAGACAGAGACTGCATGGATTATGTAGTCTTATTTCCTCTTTATCTTTCATTCTCAAACTCCCGCTTGAACTCTCAAGCAGGACAATGACAAAGCTAGATTTCCAGCAGGATGTAGTCAAGAGAATGGAAATATGTTGTGTCATCATTTTATTTTCATAATGGTCCAACACATCCATTTTCTGCAGTGCAGTATTATTATTTAAATATGACATATACCTGATGTCAATCTAAACAGAGAATGTGTGGATCTGTATGCCTACTATAATAGACTAACACAAATGGAAGGACAAGTATGGCAAAGTAGACATATCATCTCAATTTCAAAACTTGTAGGGTTTGGACATTTTTCAATGTTCCACCGGATGTCACAACTGATATCCAGGTTCCTCTATCAAATACTATATGTTTTGTTAATTCATCTCTCTCATTACGTGACATTCTTTCCAGAACCTGGTCTTCCTTATGAATTCTCTGAAAACTCTGCAATTCTGGGCGAGTTGACCTGCCATAGCTAGAGATGTTTAAGCAGTCTGATATATCATTGACCATTGCTGTCTTGGGCGCACTCTTCCCCTGTTGCCGTTAACTCTGCCTTCGGCTATTAATCTTTCTATGTTGTTATGTCTCTTTATATCCATCTCTCTATGTGTTTGTTTTAGATGATTTCAGTATTAATTTTTCCTTTGTTTTGGCATGTATATGTATCCATGTACCTTTAAGGTCTGATTTGCCATTCAAGATATAATAAGTGACTAAGAGAATTTGTAGGTGAAGTTTGTTATCCCAGCTCATAAGTGACCCAAAAGCTATGCTGAAGTCAGATGTGCTTGACTGAGCAGGATAGATATCACATCCCACCTGTAAACCATGACACATTACATTCTCTTCTCTGGACTACATGTGCTAACCAGCAGGAGAGAATGAACACAGAAGAAGAAGAAGACATCCAGATATAGATTATTTCTGTGACGGTGTTAATGCCTGTATTATGTGTCATCTGTTTGATCAATGTTGCAGATATTTGACATGTTCTTGTTTTGTGATTGATACAATATCTGAATTACATTAAGTGTTTCATACATGACATGTTTGACATTTGTTTTATGCAGGTTATGTTTTATAGTTGGTTCAGACATTGTTTTTACAACTGTTGTGCCTTCATTGTTAAAATACTAAGAATACAGCTTCCGAAGTCAGATGTACAGGGCCATTAAGGCAAAGGAAATGACTACATAATCCAACTCTATTCTCTGGACTGCATTCTCTGGACATCTTGTTAGTCCATTGTCTTGTTACAAGGGAAATCTAGTAGGTCCATTGTCCTGTTACAAGGGAAATCTTGGTCCATTGTCCTGTTCCAAGGGAAATCTAGTAGGTCCATTGTCCTGTTACAAGGGAAATCAAGTAGGTCCATTGTCCTGTTACAAAGGAAATCTAGTAGGCCCATTGTCCTGTTACAAAGGAAATCTAGTAGGCCCATTGTCCTATTACAAGGGAATTCTAGTAGGTCCATTGTCCTGTTACAAGGGAAATCTAGTAGGTCCATTGTCCTGTTACAAGGGAAATCTAGTAGGTCCATTGTCCAGTTACAAGGGAAATCTAGTATGTCCATTGTCCTGTTACAAGGGAAATCAAGTATGTCCATTGTCCTGTTACAAGGGAAATCTAGTAGGTCCATTGTCCTGTTACAAGGGAAATCTAGTAGGTCCATTGTCCAGGGAAATCTAGTAGGTCCATTGTCCTGTTACAAGAAAGATACAGAAAGAAATTGAGAGTGAACACTTACAAAAATATACTAAGATTCCTTGTCTCATATTTTGAAGCTGGCGATAATGATAAAGTAATCGCTTATGCTGCTAGCAGGTAACTCTTGGACAGCCCATAGCTATTCTAACAAAAACACATGTCCTGATCGGTAGAGTAACTGAGGTGACACCAAACTCGTATCAGGTTTGTTATCTCATAGTCATGGCTGTATTGGGGGGGGGGGGGGGGGTGTTATGGATGCATGACTAGTCCCCATAGAGACGCATATTAGTGGTTCAGTAACATCAGAGCCACCATCTAGAAGTCTGCCACATCTAGAAGTCTGCCACAAAGCTGCAATGTCTGCTGGCCTGAATCTCCTCATCCTCCATGGGGACCAAGTGACGCAGACAAAAGTAAGAAATTCAGACAAGACATGTAGTGGCAATGATTTTTTACACAGGAGACAGGTTGTCAGCTTATCCCCCAACTTTTCATAATTTGCCTTCTATGACATTCCTGGAAAGAACACAGTGAACAGTTATCCTATTCATTGCACCCAGAACTGGAAGTTCAGGCCCATGGTTGTGCCACACAGGCACCTGAGGCTGATAGATATAGCAATGTTGATATAACAATCTATTCATGATGTTGAAATCAACTCAGTATATTTTTGCCGTAGTGATTTTCTAAGCAATAATTACACTCAACTAATTACCTTGACTATCTACTGGTGGGAATAACCTAGCTGTCAGGGGATACCCGACAAAGTGAAGAGTGTCGCATTCAGAAAACCAAGTAGAGATAACTGGGGTACTGTACTATTGTTACTGGTTTGAGTAATAACTAACAAATATTAAAACTAATGTAAAGAAAGATAACAAAGGAACAATGACTTTTTTTTTACATTACGGTCCAACGGGGATCTTTATCAAGAAGCAAACGAAATAAAGACACACAATTATTAAATTAAAATACAGAGAGATGGTTTCACAATCTCTATGGGGTGCAAAGGGAACGCATTGCTCTAGGCGGGCCCAGGGTTAGCAGATAACCAAGATCCCAAATGTACTTCCACGCGGTGCACCCTGGAAACAGAAATACAGCAGCTCGAGCTGATTCTGGCCAAATCATTTGGGGATCGTGTCCGAGAATGTGGAGGTAGCAGATGGAAAGAGATTTGACTGCACAAGAGACAGACAATATCTCCGACATCACCAGCAGCACCACATATAGCGACACTGTCGACATACAGTGAAGCTAGTCAGTCCAGTTACCTGTGTTCCTTACAGGCAGAGACCCAGACCCATCCATTGACGTTTGGTAAAGCAAGAAGACCTAACCCAACTCTTATGTCGAGCCTTCCTAAACCGGAAATATGCTCGCGAAGAGAAAGGGTTCTGTACCCGATGGGCTTAGGCAAGAAAGGGACAACGATGGTAGTCCTGACCCAACTCTACTGTCAACGTTTCCTATAACGGAAGTACACTTGCAGAGAGAAAGTGTTCCGTACCCGATGGGCTCAGGCACAAAAGGGACAACGATTTAGCCCTGGCCCAATTCTACTGTCAGGTTTTCCTACACCGGAAATACACTTGAAGAGAGAAAGGGTCAGTACCTGATGGGCTCAGGCGCTATTGGGACAAGGACGTTCAGCTCGAGAATGCCTTGCTCTCAAACGCGTGGTGTGAGACTCGAACTTGGACAAGGAGTACACGATGTCGGTGAACGACACCTCGGCTAAGAGGGCGAAAGAGCCAGGGTCCAACTCCTTTGTTGAGTTCTTCCCCGAGGTAGATATTAGCGGCTCGGTGGATATAAGGAACCAGGCTCACGGATGAGAAACGGTTCAGTACCCAATGGGCACAGGCACAGCACGTCCAATTACACGAGGCAAGTTCATAGACAGTGGAACACCTCGTGCGAGTCAGACGAGAGCAAAAATCGTCTGTGCGAAGAGTCGCCACAACGCGTGCCTGGAGACAGATATCGAGGCTTTCACAGGCTAAGGGTAGCCCACCTGAATTGTCAAGGCATGCCGAAATCGGACGTTCTAGGCCTACAAGGCGCATAACTGTGACACAACGTAATCACGCTCCCGGCGGAAATCGCACGGATATCTGTGATGGTTACAATGGAGCGAACGCAAAACAAACAAACAATCTCTATCTCGCTGTATTAGAAACTGCAACAAATAGAAAAAGATTCATGTTTAGTGACTGTCAATATTGGTGCGTACACACTATTGATAGATACAAACAGAATGAGGTAAGAGGAATGCAATAAGTGAAGGAGTCATGAGTGTCAAATTAGACCAAATGAAAGCCTCACGTCAATGATGATATCTGTACATATAAACTATACAAACATACTAAGTAATCTGCATGCGTAAGATCACAGAGAAAAATTAGATGGGGCTACTAATAAACAACATTGAACATTGGGGGAATAGGAGGGGGGGTTAGTGGTTGATAATAACAATGGAAGCTGGATTTAATAATAGAAAAAATAAACTATATATATGTGTGTGTGTGTATATACATATATAAAAAGTCAAAATATGCATGAAAAGTACCGACACAAATATGTAAATGTATCCATACAAACATGAGTTTGCATAAGAATTCGCTGGCAAATATGCCAGCCTAAAGAGATTCTCAATACATATAGAGATACCTCTCTATATAGAGATAGGTATCAATACACGTAGAGATACCTGCATAAACAGATTAATTTTCTAACATAAAAATAAATAAATGCATTAACATAGTTATAGTTAAAGCGACATGACGGTGTCGAAAGGCTGATTCTAGCGGGTAGAGTGCCAGGCGAGAGAGGAAGACAAAGAAGACGATAGACCGGCGACATCGAAGAGTGTATGCACATGTCTCTGGCCAATGCAGGCCTGCTTGCCCGGGACAGAGAATCATTCAGAGTATCTACGGCGAAGACAATGCTTTAGAAAGAATATATCACTTGATATATATATCCACATGAAAATTTATCCACATGAAGATTGTTATGTTATGTTCCTCCAGGGCATAGGCGGCGCATAGGGCAGAAACCATAGCTTTCCATTTCTGTCTTTGTGTTGCCAGGTCTTTCAATTGTTGTGTGTTGTTTAGGTTCATTGACATGCCTTCTCTATTAATGGTTCTTCGTAGAGTTTCTCTAGGTCTCCCTCTTCTTCTTACTCCAGGTGGCACCCAATATAGTGATTGCTGGGGAATTCTTAGGCTGTTCATTCTGAGAACATGGCCGATGTAAGTCCAACGCCTTTGTCTAATGAAGGAAGATATATAGGTTTGTTTGCTTTCCTCTCTTATAGTAGTGTTAGATTTAAAGTCACTCCACTTAACGTTCAGAATGGTACGTAGGCATTTGTTTTCAAAGGAGTCGAGTCTTTTATCTGTTGCTTTTGTGGCTTTCCAACTTTCGCACCCATATGATAGAATAGGGATGATGTTGGAGTTAAATAACTTGAGTTTTGTGGTGTTTCTTAGTGTGTTTGACGTCCATATGTTGCGTAGTTTATTGAAAGCACCCGCTGCAAGGGCAATACGGTGTAAAATTGAAGATTACACATGAAGATTACATGAAGAATACACGCACTGAAATATAGATCTGTACACGTAGAGATATTTGGCCCTTAGTAGTTGTATGGAAACATCTACAAATATAGATCTGTACACGTAGAGATATTTGGCCCTTAGTAGTTGTATGGAAAAATCTACAAATATAACCACATATGTTGATACGTATACATATGTGGGCCCTCATATGTTTAATACAGGAAACAAACAATAACAATATATGTGCAAATATTTTAATAAAGAAACAAAGTTGTAAAAATAAGTATTACTATGCATAATTAACTACGAATGGATGGACGGCTGGAAATTAAAAACAACAATTTGTTGACATAAACAGCAATAGAAAAATGAGAGGTAATTTTTGACAAATTGACACATTTTTATCAATGACCATGCACAGATACAAATATTCACAATATCAAGTAAAATATAACGGTGGAAGTTATTTAGAGGTTGGAAGTGAGTCGAAATGAGGTGTGGTACAATGTCAAGCAAATCGGTGGTTATTCAAACCCCAGCACTGAAGATAAAAGTGCCAAGAAATACCAAGTACTAGTATATATATATATATATATATATATATATATGCTGGATATGAGGTATCATTTCCTATTTTAGACCAGTAGCTAAGTCTTTCCTTCTTAGGGATAATGGAATTATTCCTAGAACTACTTGAACTGCTTCAGCAGATGTTCCCCTGGTCGCCCTAGCTATTGTTGAGAGAGCCTTATTTTGAATTATATCTATTTTAGAGATATTGGTTGGTGCTGTCGACTCATACACAAAGCTGGCATATTCTAGTTTACCTCGTATAAAGGCTTTATAGAATATCGTTATAGAAAATTTTGCTCTTCCCTTACATCATGATTGCTTGTCTGTAGCATTCATTCTCTGTTGCCACTTTTGAGGTGAGTATTTTATTTTATTTTATTTTAATGTAATTTACTTGCTACCATATCTTTTCCTTTGTTCATCTCACATTCTTCAGTCTACTTTCTCCCCCCTACTTACTACTAACTTCTCCCCATACGTTTTTCTCACCTGTCATGCTTCCACATCTTTTCTTCCCTCATTACCTATCTGCTATTGTCCTCATTATAACCCTATTTGTCTCCATGTAAGACTTGTTTTATTGTGGTCATTTGTTTGTCCTGATGAAGGCTTTATAGTCGAAACGTCGTCTGTCTCTGTATCTCGTTGTTAAGTTGGTTTATGTTTTATTTTGGTAACACGCCTACCTATTTTTGTATTTCTTGACATTTTGCCCTGTGTTACCCCAGCCACCTACTTCCTGTTTAGGGTTGTTACCCTACACTGGTTGATTTATCCCTTTCAGGGAGCACTCGGCGAAACGCCATTCAGTCACCGGTACCGTAACTGGGAGGTAACCGGTGCCGACTTCATGAATAAATGTTTTATAACTGAGTTATGTTTCTTGAAAGTAAGCGTTACTAGGGAAGATTTTGTTTAGATGTCAAACAAATCTGAAGATGGCGAACATTTACGCATTGTCTGAGATACCTGGTGATAATTGTGTGAAGCTACGGAGTTTAGTGCAATGAGTGATGCTCTTTGCAGGTGTGGCGTGCCGCTTTGTTGAGGGGTCAAGTACATATACAAAGTAAAGTTAACATATAGCATTAAGTAATGCAGTAGGGGTTTGAGATGTAGTGATCTCACATTTACAGTGTCTCTGTTTGCTATATGAGGGCGGTGGCAATCTCCTCTTCCGCGCAGTCTTTACTTCCCGATTAATCCGGTACTCATTTAAGGCTTGGTCGACCCGGGAGCTGTTGCGATCTGAAAACAATGGTCCATGAACCAAGGACCATTCATATGGGAAGCCAGTGCGCTATGGGCCCCTATTCGAATACAATGAAATCAATTATATACGTATTATAAGCCATTATCTTTAATGAGCTGCTTATTTCGAATTATATGTGCTACCATCAATGAAGCTCCCGTATCCTTTTGTACAATGAGAGTAGTTTTCTCAAGAACCAGGGTTGCCAAATAGTTGAAATTGATTATAAGTTGAATTTCATATAAACTATAAGCAAAATAGCCAAACTTCTAACTTTTTAATATGTTTTCAAAGTGACCAAAAATGCAGAAAATAACCAAAATAAACATTTATTGACATTTTAAAATGTTCAAATGCCAAATTCCAACAACGCTGTCCAAAGATTTAAAATTTACTGTGTTCCGTTTATTTGCGTGTGTAGAATATTGTTAGGGGATTTTCGGTGACTTCTGATGAGAAAACTCTATCAACTTGTTTCAGGACAAATTTCGTGATAGTTGGATAATTTAAGGTATTGCTGGGCGACTGTTTGAGAAAGACAGAAGTGATTTGCATTCTCAAGAGCGAGTCTATATACGATGCAAAGCTATTGTCTAATGAAGTTGTTCGTCTGATACTTTGTGAGTACGATATTCGAGATGATATTCTTGTTCAAGAGTTTATTCACTACATGCGAGTACTGGGACGATACATGCGAGGATGGGACGATACATGCGAGGATGGGACGATACATGCGAGGATGGGACGATACATGCGAGGATGGGACGATACATGCGAGTACTGGGACGATACATGCGAGGATGGGACGATAAATGCGAGACTGGACGATACATGCGAGTACTGGGACGATACATGCGAGTACTGGGACGATACATGCGAGGATGGGACGATACATGCGAGCCTGGGACGATACATGCGAGTACTGAGAAGACACATGCGAGTATTGAGACGATACATGCGAGTACTGGGACGATACATGTGAGCACTGGGACGATACATGCGTGTACTGAGAGATTACATGCGAGTACTGGGACGATACATGTGAGCACTGGGACGATACATGCGTGTACTGAGAGATTACATGCGAGTACTGGGACGATACATGTGAGCACTGGGACGATACATGCGTGTACTGAGAGATTACATGCGAGTACTGGGACGATAAATGCGAGACTGGGACGATACATGCGAGTACTGGGACGATACATGCGAGTACTGGGACGATACATGTGAGCACTGGGACGATACATGCGTGTACTGAGAGATTACATGCGAGTACTGGGACGATAAATGCGAGACTGGGACGATACATGCGAGTACTGGGACGATACATGCGAGACTGGGACGATACATGCGAGTACTGGGACGATACATGTGAGCACTGGGACGATACATGCGTGTACTGAGAGATTACATGCGAGTACTGGGACGATACATGTGAGTACTAGGACGATACATGCGAGACTGGGACGATACATGCGAGTACTGGGATGATACATGCGAGTACTTCTTCTTCAGCGTTCGCTCTCATGTAACCACAACGAATTTATCGTGTGATTTCCGCCGGGGAGCGTGAAGTAATTTGTGCTGCAAGTTCCACAGTAGAACTTTGTTATTTGCACCTCGGTTGGCTACTCTGTGACCTGGACGTCCGAGGTCCTGCACATCCGTTTTCGTCATTCCTTTATTTCGGGTTTAGTCCCTAGTCCGTGACAGCCTCTATCTGTCGCCGGGCACGCTGGTGTGTAGTGCCTCTTCGCCAAGACGCTTGTCGAGCGCGTCTATCTGGCATGAGGTGTTCCACCATCTTATGAACTCATCTCGTGCAGTTGGACGTACTGTACCTGTGCCCATCGGGTCCGGAACCGTTTCTCATCCGCGAGCCTGCTTCCGTACGAGGAAGAACTCGCCAGAAGAGTTGTACCCTGCCTCGTTCGCCCTTTTACCCGAGGCGTCGTTCACCGACATCGTGAACCCCTCGTCCAAGTTCGAGTCTCACACCACGCGTTTGAGAGCAAGGCGTTCTCGAGCTGAGTGACCTTGTCCCAATAGCGCCTGAGCCTATCAGGTACTGAACCCTTTCTCTCTGCAAATGTATTTCCTGTATAGGAATTCTTGACAGTAGAGCTGGGCTAGGACTGCCATCGTTGTCCCTTTTTTGCCTAAGCCCATCGGGTACGGAACCCTTTCTTTTCGCGAGCATATTTCCGTGTTAGGAAGGCTCAAAATTACAGTTGGGTTAGGTCTTCTTGCTTATCCAAACGCCCATGATTGGGTCTGGGTCTTGTAGTTCCCCTTTCCTAGGAACTTATCACTTTCTATTTGCAGTTCGCGCTGCCCTCTAGCTCTGTTCTGCCCTTTCATTGTGTCATTGTACTCATTATGACATATATTTGTTTATCTCATGCATCCACCTTTACGTGCCTTTTTACATTGGCCGCCCATCCAATGTTCTGACTGGACTAACTGGCGTCACTGTATGTCGACAGTGTCGCTATATGTGGTGATGCTGGTGGTGTCGGAGATATTGTCTGTCTCTTATGCAGTCAAATATCATTCCGTCTGCTACCTCCACATTCCCGGACCAGATCACCAAATGATTTGGCCAGAATCAGCTCGAGCTGCTGTATTTCTGTTTCCAGGGTGCACCGCGAGGAGGTACATTTGGAATCTTAGTTATCTGCTAATCCTGGGTCCGCCTAGAGCAATGCGCTCCCTTTGCACCCCATGCGAGTACTGAGACGATACATGCGAGTACTGGGACGATACATGCGAGTACTGGGACGACACATGCGAGTACTGGGACGATACATGCGAGTACTGGGACGATACATGCGAGTACTAGGACGATACACGTATGATCACGATCTGAGCACTAACTGTGGTTTTTCTGATTTGATTTGAGACTAGTTGGTGCTTGTTCAAACTTCTTGACCAATTTATAAATATATTAGTTACGTCAAACACAAGGTTCATCAGCTTTACAATGAACGCATAGACTATCAGACTATATGGTGCGGGTATGGAAAAATGCAGATAGCATTAGAGTATACAAGACAGTTTCGACCTTAATTTATCAACCTTTAGACTGGTAATCTGTGAGTTCATTGTAAAGCTGACTGACCATGTTTTTGGCGTAAGTATTATTGTCATATAGTTTTGCAGCAGTCTCATCTATTTGTTATCAGTAAATAGAGGGTTTCTCAAGATTGCTGTTTATGTAATAGTATTGTATTAGGTATGGGGAACCCGCATAAAATGGATGTGTCGAGCTATTGGCGCAAATAAAACGGAGACAACGCATTCCCATTCTCTGGACAACTTCCTGCTGGAAATCTAGTAGGACGATGGTCCTGCTACAATGGAGATCCAGCGGGAGTTTGAGAATGAACGCTGAAGAAGAAGAAAATGGAATGGGGAAGATAACAGCAGATGTAGCTTGATTTAAAAGAGCAACCAGGTCGTGCATAGGGAGAGATCAGACACTTTAGAAAATTGAAGTGACTGTTTAATAGCAGAATTTTCACCATTGGAATGTGGCTGGGCATTTGTATGCTTGGTCCGATGAGTTAGTCCGTTAACAAATAGTGAACACGAAATTTGTTAGCCTGACAGACCGATATATTTATGTGGACCATGGTAGTTGTCAACATTCACGTATCAGGACATAGGATATTCAGTTACGGGCTTACCCAATTCTCATGGAAACTAGAAGAGACCTGAGGATGTACAAAAGAGCTGATACAGATTTACTAGCATCATCAGATGCAAGCTGAAGTCATAAACAATACAGGCGGTCTGAGAGTACGGTCACGGATTTATAATGTGTAGGGCTGTGATTCGTTGTCCAGTTTGGGCATGAAAGTGATTGACAGAGAACTTGACATTTCTGAAGTTGATAACCTCCCTATCAGAACTAGAGTTGCAAGAGAAACGAATCAGGGACGAGAATGGAAGACAAAGGGGTGGTTCAACAAGTAGTAAAAGAAACATGGATGCAAGGGCATTCTTGGCGATTGCGCACTGGACATTCAGATGGAGATGAGAACTTAATGAGTTCAGGAGATCCTAGGAGTCGGGATTTTAGTGAGATAATTCCGGGAGGCAGGAATGGAGTTAAAGAATTGGACAAGGGAGCAAACTATAGAGTCGGGGAAATCTACGTTACGGAGCTCTCTAAGCGAAGAAGAAGGACAACTTGTTCCAAGACTCCTATATTATTGTGGATTATTTTCACAGAGATGTCTACGACAGATTTAGACGTGTGTTCCAGAGCTAGCTAGATACCTTCAGTGACGTACGGAGTAATCATTTTTCCAGACGGAATACACGCATAGATCCCGAAAGAAATCGGGTCTAGCTAAGTGAAGTCGTGGCAGAATTTGTCACTTGACCACAGCGAGAGAGAGAATGGAAGACGGCCGAGACAGATAGCGTAGAAGAGTCATCAGAATTTAGTTGTATGTCGATTTACCACTCCCGGAAGATATCCCAAAGCCCTATATAAATATATACTTATCTATGCTAGACAACAGCAGATAGTGAGCTTGCTAGTGGATTGTTTGTGGAACGATATTACTTGGTGTTCACAGATTCTTGGGTTATATACTTGAGATTGAATAAACATATCTTTGATGTTAGATCCAGTTCTGCATTCCAGTCGCTAGTACTGCTAATTAAAGTTGTGGGTTGAGTTTTATTGGACTAGAAGGCCGTACTGGAAAATGTTGTCTAACGGATATATGGTCCTGTCAGAAGTAGAAGGTGCTACAAGTTTTAATGCCAGAACTACTCTGTTGCCCATATACAAAGTCTTATATAAATAACCAAATGGTCAGAGGGTGTCCGACAAAGTGGGTGGTGCCGCAGTAACCTAATGAACAAATAGTCAAGCAAATTGAATTAAACAGGTTACTAAAACACTTACCTTGCCTATTAATAAAAATATATTTAAAAAAGTATATATAAAAAAACATACAATAAAACTAAACAGGACAATTCTCCACGTATCGGCTCAAATTGAACCTTTTTCAAGAGACAAACAACAGACAACAACAGAATAAAAAACAAAATAGGTGACTAGATTTCATCAAGCCCCATCTCCATAACGCAGGGATGGCAACGCCGTTTTTTTATATATTTTTATTAATAGGCAAGGTAAGTGTTTTAGTAACCTGTTTAATTCATTTTGCTTGACTATACAAAGTCTTATAGTTATAATGCATGGTTCCCACGATAACGCCAGAAGATACCTTTTTTTAGAGTGATGTGTAGAACAAGAGTGACCGTTATATACCGGTATACAATTGAGGAAGAACTTTTCATATTGGTTTCTTAACCCAAAATTGTTACAGTCAACTCTGCACACTGGGCCCATATCATTGAAGGGGGATTAACCGAATAGCCGTGACTGAGATTTCACAACTATGACTATGGTTATTGAAGTGGGTCGTGCCATTATGACGAATGTTGTAAATGTGTCGTAAAAAAGCGTTCTCTGCGTCGAAAGCCAGTTTCTTCTATGTACGTCAGATGGCAACGCTTACGGATGATCGTGTAAATGACGTTCATGGACAAGTCATGTTCTCACGGATAGTGAGAATGGTCTTAGTGAAGTGAGCGACAATGGTTTGAACCATAAACTCGCAATAACAAAGCTTTCCACGTGATGATGTGCCTCTGACGTAATGATGTTCCTCTGACGTGATGATGTTCCTCTGACGTGATGATGTGCTTCTGACGTGATTATGTGCCTCTGCGGTTGAACGTCTCCAGGTTCAGTTTACTTTAGATCAAAAAGTCCTGAAGGGTACAGTCACGTCTGAAGGTCATTAAAAAACCATCATTGAATACCTCACGAGTCTCAGGGTTCGACATAAGTAGGAGTAAATGTCGGAATATGATGTATTTAGCCGCTCTGCTATGAGGTGTGGAAGGTAATTACAAATTTGAACCCGGTCGAGTTAAGCCTTGCGACGAGCAACAAGGGTTGCCGATGTAGTGGTATTCTGAATATGTTGGAGAGCAATATAAAGGGTGTGTCATTGATAGAGGAGCTGCCGGAAAAAAAATAAAGTTATTATCATGGTTTCTACTTTTATTTTGTTTTGTTTTTTAAATTTTTCTTGTGTACTATACTCTCTACATATCTACACTCACATCTCCACTCTTTTCGCCTCTCTTCACCTTTTTGTTGTATTCTTCTTCTTCTTCTTCTTCGGCGATCATTACTCAGTCAGGTTGGGACTCCGGATTCTATGATATAGGCTGCTGTCTGTTTTAGAGTGTCCACTGTGCCATACAGTTTCTCTTCAACACTGATTAGGGTGGGCCATGTCTTGTTTCTCAGGTCTGCATACTGGGGACATTCTTGTACGATATGTTCTGCTGTCATATTCGCAATGCTGCAATGGCAGAGCCCAGTTGTACCTATTTTGAATTTGGTGTACAAATGATATCTCATTTTGTTGTGACCAGTTCTGAGGCGCAGCAGGATAACCTGGTCTCTTCTGGACAGTTGGTAATACCCGTCATCTGCATTATATTTGGGGTGGTCTTCTTTCCACTTTTTGTTATAGTTGCCTTTAATGATGGTCTTCACTTCTTCATAACTGACCATATAGTCTTCTTGAGGTAACTTCCCTCCTTCTTTGGCTAGTCTATCTGCAACTTCATTCCCTTCAATGTTACAGTGTGACGGTATCCACTGGATCACTACTCTTTGGAAATTATTGCACAGCTGAACTAGAACTGCCCTCAATTCATTCAGTTCAGTGTTCCTGTGTAGCTTTAGTGATATGTTGTATTCCAGACACGTCGATTCCCACGTAGCTGACAAGTAGCCTTTGCTTGATTTCCTGATCTGTCAGTTCACACATGGCTGGCAAGTATCTTTTGCTTGATTCCCTGATCTGTCAGTACCCACATGACTGGCATGTATAATCCGTGCTTGACTTTGGTGGCTCCAGGCTATGTTTGTTCGTCTCTTCCTTGATAATTTCGCCGAAACGTCGTTTCTGTGTATTGTTCCACGTACAACTGTTAATAATCATTTTATATTTTCCCTCATATTTACTTTCCATGTTTATGGACATTTCTAGCTTATGTCTATTGTCTATTGTCTATCCCCAGGTGGCGGTGTTGTCGTAGCTTCCACACTTGCCGTTGAGTGAAAAAATTTTAATGTATAGATGGGGGAAGGGTGTAATCTGCTAGAAAAGTTTGGGAACCACTGATCTAGTACATATGTGAGTATATTATTTGCTGTGATTGTTGATAAACACTTCCGCTATTTTTCACCGTATACATTCAGAGAAATATATTATCTAAGGAGACATTATATTCAGAATTATTGTGTGTCTTTTGTTGTTAGTACACGAAAGTTGTGAGTGTGAGATCTGGCCGCCAAACTTTCAAATATGAGCGATTGTACTTGTTCCGAAATGTGCACTCTATATTTTTTCTTACACACTTCTTCTTCTTCAGCGTTCGCTCTCATGTAACCACAACGAATTTATCGTGTGATTTCCGCCGGGGAGCGTGAAGTACGTTGTGCTGCAAGTTCCACAGTAGAACTGTGATTATTTGCACCCCGGTTGGCTACTCTGTGACCTGGACGTTCGAGGCCCAGCACATAATTCTTAGGAGCCGCGTTAGCGTAGTGGTTAGCGCACTGGCTTCGCATATGAGTGGTCCTGGGTTCATTCCCCAGTTGAGGCGGAAATGTTTTCAGATCGCAACGGCTCCCAGGTCGACCCAGCCTTAAATGGGTACCGGATTAATCCGGGAAGTAAATACTGCGAGGGAGAGGAGATGGCTACCGCCCTCATTTGCAGAGCCTGTGAAATGTGAGATCGCTAACATCTCACACCCCTACGGCATTAATAAATGCTATGGGTTACTTTACTTTACTACATAATTCTTACACACTTATGGATGCATTTTACTGAATGTTAGCATGTAATCGTGGATTGCCGATGACCTAACAAAACCGAGACCCAGAAGTTCGTAGTAATTTTAACTATAGGATACACAATGGCGAATTTATTTTGCCTTTTTTGAATAAATGAAAATTATATTTCTTAAATATCCTACTTTACAGTAATATAAATCAATTGCATAAGCACAAAAGCCTGTCATTAATTTAATAAATTATTATCGGTTCTGGTTTGGAACCCGCGCCCCCTCCCTAATCCTCCTAATTGATTATTTCCCTTTGCTATGTTTATCAGTTTATGTTTATCATTTATTAATAATTTAAATATAAATTAATTTAGTGTTAAGGTAAGAAATAGGTATGTAAAACAAACATAACTAACAATAATCCATAACCGTAAAATGAATATTTAAATCAATTATTGATACTTATTCATACAATATTTAGATCAATTAATCCTAAAATAAGCAAAGAGACACGGGTTCGAAACCATAACCTTAATTTCACATTAGCACATTGGAATTTGCACCCACGCCTCACATTAGAAGACATGTATCTATATTGCAATTGGATATTTATAGTACTGCTATACACAGTTCGGTTTTTCTGTTTTACCTATACCGCTGTATACAATTGTGATCAAAACTGCAGATTGTTACATTTTTCAAGATCAAACATACTATTGTGTTCTTCTTCAACTGTGTTCGTTCTCAAACTCCCGCAGTTTAGCGGGATGTAGTCCAGAGAATGGAGTGCGTTTTGTCGTGATTTAAAGGCTTGTTATATCAGCACTTTTCGGCCTGATATATCTAATATCAGCATGATTTCTGGGTTACTGACACTCTATAGGACGAAAAAAACACAATTGTATTCCCAAACTTTCTTAGTCACCTCATACGATATGCATGGCCTGTAACAGTGGTACTATTATTTGCTCCCGTTTCACCCCTCCCCCATATAAAGCCGCACGAATAATATGAATGTGAGTTGGGTTCACTAACTGTAAAGTTGACAATGCGCGTCGTGTAAAGCATACAATGATTTTCTATAAGTCAAAGAAGAAATTTTCTACAGAATATCAATAAGCATATTTACAATTTCAATGTAGTAGGGGAAGTGGATGCCGCCCGTGTGTTGCAGAGCCTGATTGGTGAACAAAGAATAACGACACTGTTTACTTGCCATGCATATGGCAAAAGTCGATTAAGGGGATTTTGAGATGAAGTTGGCGTCCCATTTCATATAGGGCAAAACTGACACAGACTCCTTACTGGAGTCGGATATGTTATACCGAAAGGCACATATATCGTAGCTAAGCTGTAAACCGTGACACGAAGTATTCCGTTCTCCGTATTACATGCTGATAATCTGGAGAACGCACGCAGAATAAGAAGTAATTTCAAAGTTATCATTTTCTTAATAATAGAGTAGGCCTACGCAGTACATTTGTTTACATCAAACCATTTCGACTCATATATGTTAGCTCTTTGTTTTTGTTCACAATTTTAATGGTTATTTCCCTTTAAAGCCAAATATTTTTTATTTGAAATTGTAAAGATGAAATAGGATTTCTATGAAATTCTGCATGCATTTACATTTGTATTTAGCAATTTTCCCAACAAAATTGTGCAAATAATATAAAAAAATGCATTTTACAAGGTATATATTTTTTAAATGTTCTTTTAAAAAAGAACATTATCAAGAACAATATCTATCTATCTATCTATCTATACACTGTGGACCTTGTTTGCTTTGCTGTGGAAGAGTTCTCTGGAGATGGCCTTTTTTATGCTGGTTGTAAGCTTGTTCCTGTGGCTTCTTTTATTTATGTGATCCATCTTTTACATGGTCTGTCTCTAGCTTTATAGCCATTATATCTATGTGCCATGGCCATTTGTGGCATGCTATCTGTTGGTAGAACATTTTTTATACAAGTAAATTCAAGTAGGAAGCTGCTAGAACGGACGTGGTTCAAGTTTCGTCAGCTGTAATAAACATTATTTATATGTGTTTACAGAGTTTTCTGTGTACAGAGAATATGTTATTATGTACATATTCCGTCGGTCTCAACTAAGTTCTAATGAAATTACACTGTATACAACTTCGAAAATGAAGATGTTTTCTACTTAATAAAAAGCGAATCCCTTCCCTTGAGCGATATATTTTGACGATCTTGGGGGGAGGGGGGAGGGGGTAGAGAAAGTTGCAGCTTAAAATGGAGATTGGGTGTGATTTGCCTTCTAATTTATTTTCGTACTAAATGATCTATTTCCATAAGGAAGGGAATTTAACCCCTCATACCCACAATAATATACGCCCTTGCCTCTATGAGCGCGTTTCTTATCAAAATATTGTACATCACTGATGGTTGGAGTCTTATGGAAATGAAATTGATGCTCTTGCAAATCGTAATGGCATCGCTTTTCCCTTAGAGTTAATCAACAGAGACAATTGGGGGGGGGGTGTTTGTACAAATGGGCAAGGCACTTTCTCCATAAAACCTGTCAGGGCAAAAAAGTCATCTGTGAAGACTGTGTCTTTCATCCATTTTTGCACTAACCTGCTTCCTGACAATCTGTGAAGACGTCAAAGATCACCCATCCATTTATCCTTGTAAACTTTCGCCACCCCCTCTCCAACAGTATAATTACAAATAAATAAATGGGCACACAAGGAGATAAGAGCCCTATTGTAATTCGTGGTGATCTTCTTCTTTCGTTTTCCATTCGAAGTCAGACACTGTTATGGATTTCATCAAAGAACTGTACTGTGAGCAACAGCCTTAAGATGGGTTGTAGAGATTGTCCCAGTCGAAGTCAGACGCTGCTATGAATCTCATCAAAGAATTGTCCCAGTCGAAGTCAGACGCTGCTATGAATCTCATCAAAGAATTGTCCCAGTCGAAGTCAGACGCTGCTATGAATCTCATCAAAGAATTGTCCCAGTCGAAGTCAGACGCTGCTATGAATCTCATCAAAGAATTGTCCCAGTCGAAGTCAGACGCTGCTATGGATTTCATCAAATAAATGTACTGTGGTCACCAGCCCCAAGGCGTGGCCGTAGAGCTTGCCCGTCAGAACTGTTTCAGTTGTCACTAGTTTTCTTCTTGCAAAGTGGTGCAGTGGGCAGTTCTTTGCAGGACGTGGCACAACCACATGATATACTCACATACTAGGTATAGAAAGACTTTTACTACGAGTGCATGTAATTGCGAGACTGTGTGTGACTATTCATTCATTCATTTATTTTCCTTTTGCGCTGAAGTTAGCGCATAGGGCAGAGGTCAGATCTCTCCAATTATGTCTGTTCAACGCTATTCTGTGCAGTTCTTGAATAGTATGAAATTGGTTGTTTTACTTTCTCTAAGTATTGTTCTTCTGAGTGTTTCTTTTGGTCTACCCCTTGCTCTTTTGACTGTAGGTATCCATTCAAGAGATTGGTGGTGTATTCTGTTGGTGTCTCCGCCTAGGATATGCCCGATGTAGGACCAACGGCGTTTTCTGATAACATCTGTGATGAAATTTTGATGTGTCTCTTCTCTGATTTTATCATTCGATTTGAATTCACTCCAATGGGTGTTAGTTATCCTACGAAGACATTATATGTGACTATATATATATATATATATATATATATATATATATATATATATATATATATATATATATATATATATATATATATATTTATATATTTATATATATATATATGATCCCCACCTAAATCTTATAGGAACATTATTTCCAGTTAGTTTTTGAATGCAAGTGGAAATGCACACAAAAAAAACACAAAGAATGACACATGACATTTCTTCATTGTGCTGCTCCGGGCAGATAAGGCTCGACAGCTTTTAAAGGTAGCTCGTCTAGAAGGTATACTCTTATTACGCGCCACCTGCTGCTCTGCAGACAAGACACTGGCGTATTAAAGACTAGAAGGCACAACTACAAATACAAACATGCTACGATCTTGCATTTTGGTCTGATCGACCCACGGCTAAGGAGACACGCACATAAAGAAAAGCAGACAAAAGACGGAGATTCCAGCCGCATAACTCGATATCTACGGCCAATGCCATGGTGATGAAAATACACACACAAAATAAACATATGTATTATATGTGTGTGTTCATGATATGTATTATATGTCTGTGTTCATAGTGTGTATTATGTGTGCTGTGTTCATGGTATGTATTATATGTGTGTGTTCATGGTGTGTATTATATTTTGTGTTCATGGTGTGTATTATGTGTGCTGTGTTCATGGTGTGTTCATACCACGCTTTATTCTCTTCCTCATACCATCGCAACACTATGTGTTTTCTTATATAAAATATATTGCTTGTTTGTTTTCTGCCTCTCGTCCCGATAAAGGCTTTTTACTCGAAACGTCGTCTGTCACTAGTAACTTCACGGGGCTGTATATATGATCTCCATAAACTGGGAGGAGTGTGTTACCTAAAAAAAAAAGCATGTGTGTGTTGTGTGAGCCATTACCCTCTTTTTTAAAAAAAATTAAAATAATTTACTGATCACATTGTGAACAAATCGGCAAAAAGGGGGTGGGTGGCTTTGTGTCTGCCATTTGGTTCACCCCCCCCCCCTTACTCCTAGCAAATCTGTACATGACTTTTAGTACTAGGAACTTGATCAAAACGTCGGTAAAAAAAAAACACACCCACCCCCCCCCCTTCCGTAGCGATTTTTTGCAAAAATGTCTTCAAGTTTTCCGTCTAAGAGTGAAATTTACACACGAAATTTGAACAAAGACACCTTTTAAAATGTGTGTGCAGGTAAACCCCCCTCCTTACGACAATCATATCTACGGTCCTATCACTGGGGATCATCGCCTGGCCAATCATATCTACGGTCTGGGGATCATCGCCAAGGCAATGATATCTACGGCCCGAGGATCATCACTTGAAACTATTGAGTTCCGTGTTATGTGTGATATTAATGATATACGAAATTGCAAAGAAGCAAAAACTGAGAATTATAAAATGCTACGTCTATTCTAGATTAATGTATGGCTCAGAAACATGGACAATAAGCAAACAATTAGAAGACAGAATTGATGCCTTCGAGATGTGGATAGATATAAGAATATGGATAACATAATGGAAAGAGAAGAAAACAAAGAGATTTAAAGAACACTTCATATGAAGAAATAATTATTAAAGAAATTAAAGATCAAGCAAGTAAAATATTTTTGACACTTTTAAAGAGATGACACTTTGACACTTTTAAAGAGATGACACTTTGACACTTTTAAAGAGATGACACTTTGTTGAAGACATTACTTGAAGGTAAAGTTGAAGGAGTGGAACACGAGGTAGGCAGAGATACAAGTAGGCGGAGTAACATCACAAGATGAACAAGTTACGGTCTAGCAGAATACAAGGGATGTTAGAGGTATGTTGCAGTCAACCTTCGTTGCGGAGACGGTACTTGATGATGATGATTTTACATAAGGTGTGCCGTTTCGTTGAGAGTGAGTACATACTGGAAAACATTGATACAGTGAAGCTAATCATCTACGACTTTTCAACTATCGTACAATTTGTGAACTATTTTAACCATTAACTCTTAATTTCCCAAAATTCTGAACATGAACTCTCTCACCTCAATTGAAAAAGATATAATGTACAGAGAATCTTAACCCAGTGTCTACATTGAATTTATTTCATACATTTTCTATCTGCTGGTATCAATGTACCCAGATACCGGGGTGAATATAATCACATGTGTTTTTTTTTCTTCCTTGCATGTACCGCAGCATCTACTATGTACACACACAACATGCCCACAGGTACAGTTAAAAATCTAGGCATTAAAAAAAACGCTGCCTGCGGGAATATAATACCATAACCAAAAAACATTCAAACCAACGCAACAGCCAAGGAAAACATCCAACACTTAACAAGTCTGCGTAAACCACAAACTCCCAACCCGCGTCTCCCTTACCTTTCAACCGTTTCTTTGAAGTTGGGATGGATGGGTGTGTTGATAGTGGGTGGTGCTCTTTGTAGTCGAGACGAAGCAATGGAGTTCTCGTCTCGACCGGGTTTTTCACGCTAGCCTTTGAAGTCATAATAACAAAGCTTAAAAGCTCAAGCGAGGATTGGAGATCACTTGTAATGGGAGTTTACTAGTTGGTGCACGCTTCGCGAGGACAGGTCGAGGGCTGAATGTTAAGTTTAATACACGAGAGGTTCAGATGTGTTTTCGTACATTGATATTGTGTTTAGTGGTGTGGATACAGTTCTTGGTTTGGACATTGGTTTTCTCTTTCTAATTCACAATTCGGTCGGAGAATCACATATCACAGGTAGGAGACATTTTTGCTGCAAATTAGTGTAAGGGTATAGGCCTACTACAGTAGATCTACAACTTAATAATCTATCTGAACAATGATAACAAATATAAAGTTAAAGGATGCTCAAGTTTAGAATGTTGGGGAGAAATGTAATAAATATTTGGGCACCAATATTTGTAGTACAGTACAGTGTTGTACTAATACATTTGTAGTACTACAACTCATATATAGCTTGCAACATTTACAGGTTATTTAATTCTGATTCATCTTAGGCCCTATATACAGTTTTTGGTAGCCCAGTTTTTTTTTACCTTCCAATCCATGTTCATACATGCATGTATATATTAAATTAATAAATCTGTTTCATTTGTCGTTCCAGTTGAAGTATGGCTGTTTCTGTAATGCTTTTTTAATTTGATATGGAAGTTTCCTCCAAGCATATTCATGATATTAGGTCTAGGCCTACATGTTTTATTTAGCTCTACTGTTTGAAAGGGAAGGAGTGAGGCATGTGAAAATTCATTTTATGAGGTTAATTTGAAAACCTCATGCACATTCCTTTGGGTTTGGTTTTCTGCGCAAAAGTTGCTAGTGAACAAGTAGCTGTCTATCAATAGTAGAGCATGGACATTCGACTATGTTTTTATATAAAAAAAAATGTTGTTTCAATGTTTCAACTTTGTGGTCGGATCAGAGTAGTAATTACGACTTGGTAATGACGGGAGGGGGGGTGGGGGATTGTTTCTTGGTACTAAAAGTCTGTTATTCCGAATGGGAAGAACACAGAAGTACTACACCGAATCGCATTGCAACTCAAGTAAAACAGGTTTTCCATACTCGACTAACCACACCCCCTCCCCCAAAAGTGATCTTTTCAAGACATTCACTCAAGTCACTGAGAATGGACCACTCGGACTCACTACAGCAACGAATATCCCGTAACAAGTATTGAAGTATCCTCAGGAGCACAAACCGTATTTGTACTTTAATTAAGGACTGTGGTTGGTCTACAGAAAACCTGTTTACTTGAGTTGCAAGGCGATTCCGTGCCACTAGAACGGACTTGGTTCAATTCCCGTTAGGCTCCATAATTATTTTCACTTATCCACCTGCTTCCTACTTGAATTTACTGCACAACTACGGATCAACTCTTCACGGTGACCTTTGTTCTAGTTTCGAGGTGTTACCTAACCGTTGCAGTGTTGTAATTAAAATTAAAGTATATTAAATGAAAGTAGGCATATTAATTTCGTATTATTATTTACATTAGGGGTAATGGCTAGGATCAGTTATAAATGAAAAGAATAAACTAGTTATCAAAATTATAAGTGTGCTTGATGTCGTTTGTGTCGGGAGATGTCACGGCATCGATTACTTTCGATAATTTCATTGGCGTTACACGGACATCCGTGACGTCTGGTACTTAAAATGTAAACACTGTGCTATTTATAGTACAGTGAAGACGTATTCCGTAGTTTAACAAAACAAAATGAATTAGTTATATAAGGTTAAAAAGTTATGGCGTACCAAAGTTATAATTATAAATGTGGTTGATATTCTTTGCCGGGAGATGTGACGTACGACATCCATTAATTTTTTATGGCATACATTTAATTTACTTGGTGTTACACAGAAATCCGTGACGTATTCTAGTTAAAAATGTAAACAGTGTGTGCTATTTATAGCACAGTGTAGAAGTACATGCGTGTAGCAGGGAAGTGCAATGTACGTGTTAGGTAAGAGCACAGAAGTACATGCATGTAGCAGGGAAGTGCAATGTACGTGTGATACTTTGTCTATTGTGTGTAAAAAAAAAGTGGGTGTGGCAGTGAGTTTGTTATAAACAATGTAAGAGATAAACATCATATATATCAGCTGAGATGAGAGATTAACTTCATATGCGAGCAGACACGGGAGGATGGGACCACCCCTTACGAAAGTAAAGTATAACTAGCACCCTGAAACTAGAAAAATCCCCCCCCCCCACTTTCAGCCTACCCCAATTTTTGTGCATTTCTTAAGGTTATCAGAAAGGAAGTGGAAAACTTGTTCTTTTCATAAGGAAATTTCTTCCATTGTTCTGTAAAGTATTTACGACATAAGAGCTTTTGACTTAGGCATGTTTATGTGTAACTAGGGGGAGTCCATCGCTACGTAAATACTTCTTTTTGCCAATGTGTAAACCCCCCCCCCCCCCCCCAAAAAAAAAAATTATACAACCACTTAAAGAGGAATTACTGTGAAAAAGCTACATGCTTTGTTTGTTTCATATTGTTGGAAAAGATATTTCAAATTTTAATAAATTATTTGTAATATTAAAAATTGTGTTGTTGGAGAAAACTTTTGTCAAATGCAAACCCCTCTCCCCCATGTTAATTGTAGAACGCTTTTTGACTCACCAAATTGTTGACGTAATTTCTGGACATCCTTAGAGAGTTGTTGAAGTATGACGTGAGATGGGAGGAGAGTTGTTGAAGTATGACGTGAGATGGGAGGAGAGTTGTTGAAATATGACGTGATATGGGAGGAGAGTTGTTGAAATATGACGTGATATGGGAGGAGAGTTGTTGAAATATGACGTGATATGGGAGGAGAGTTGTTGAAGTATGACGTGATATGGGAGGAGAGTTGTTGAAATATGACGTGAGATGGGAGGAGAGTTGTTGAAATATGACGTGAGATGGGAGGAGAGTTGTTGAAATATGACGTGATATGGGAGGAGAGTTGTTGAAATATGACGTGAGATGGGAGGAGAGTTGTTGAAATATGACGTGAGATGGGAGGAGAGTTGTTGAAATATGAGATGAGAGGGCAGTTGTTGAAGTATGAGATGAGAGGGCAGTTGTTGAAGTATGAGATGAGAGGACTGTTGTTGAAGTATGAGATGAGAGGGCAGTTGTTGAAGTATGAGATGAGAGGACTGTTGTTGAAGTATGAGATGAGAGGACAGTTGTTGAAGTATGAGATGAGAGGGCAGTTGTTGAAGTATGAGATGAGAGGACAGTTGTTGAAGTATGAGATGAAATGGTAGTTGTTGAAGTATGAGATGAAAGGGCAGTTGTTGAAGTATGAGATGAGAGGAAAGTTGTTGAAGTATGAGATGAGAGGGCAGTTGTTGATGTATGAGATGAGAGGACAGTTGTTGTAGTATGAGATGAGAAGGCAGTTGTTGAAGTATGAGATGAGAGGGCAGTTGTTGATGTATGAGATGAGAGGACAGTTGTTGAAGTATGAGATGAGAGGACAGTTGTTGAAGTATGAGATGAGAGGAAAGTTGTTAAATATGAGATGAGAGGGCAGTTGTTGATGTATGAGATGAGAGGACAGTTGTTGAAGTATGAGATGAGAGGACAGTTGTTGAAGTATGAGATGAGAGGACAGTTGTTGAAGTATGAGATGAGAGGGCAGTTGTTGAAGTATGAGATGAGAGGAAAGTTGTTAAATATGAGATGAGAGGGCAGTTGTTGATGTATGAGATGAGAGGACAGTTGTTGAAGTATGAGATGAGAGGGCAGTTGTTGAAGTATGAGATGAGAGGGCAGTTGTTGAAGTATGAGATGAGAGGACTGTTGTTGAAGTATGAGATGAGAGGGCAGTTGTTGAAGTATGAGATGAGAGGACTGTTGTTGAAGTATGAGATGAGAGGACTGTTGTTGAAGTATGAGATGAGAGGACTGTTGTTGAAGTATGAGATGAGAGGGCAGTTGTTGAAGTATTAGATGAGAGGGTAGGAGAGAAAGAAGTCTAGCGGTGTTGTTGAAATATGAGAGTAGGGTTGTTGAAGATGAGAGGGGAGGGAATTGTTGAATATGAGATGAGAGAAGGGTTCTTTAAATATGAGATAAGACGGGTGTTGTTTTAAATATGAGATAAGAGGGGTGTTGTTTTAAATATGAGATAAGAGGGGTGTTGTTTTAAATATGAGATGAGAGTTATTGTAGTATTAGTGGAGAGTTGTTAAAATATGAGATGAGAGAGTTGTTGAAATATGACATTGGAATGGAAGAAAGGGCAGAGAGAACTTGTGCTATAGTGAAGTTTGACCCTTTTATTGCATTTCCCACAATAATTATTTGATTTTATTAGCACATTAGTAGTGTACAAGCTTATTGTTATATATCTTGTTATTTATCATTCAAATAGTTACTTTCCTGTGTGGTCCCCCCCCCACGTCTCCAATTAAAAAACTTTTAAACGGTGGGTCTCGCCCCCTTCCCCGGAAATGTCCGTGGTCCAAAAGTTACATACTTTGAGAATCAGTGATATATCAACATATTAATAACATATGTTGAATATCAGTCGTAGTTCAAAATAAGCGTTCTGGAACCTCGTATTTTACACTGAGATCAATGATCTAGAGTTGATATGTTGTTTTTACACTGAGATCAATCTTCTTCTTCTGTGTTCGTTCTCAAACTCCTTCAAATTTCTTCTGTGTTCGTTCTCAAACTCCTTCAAATTAGCAGGATGTAGTCCAGAGAACGGAATGCGTTGTGTCATGGTTTACAGCATTGCTGCGATATCTGCGACTGAGATCAATGATTTAGAGTTGATATGTTGTATTTACACTGAGATCTGTGATCTAGAGTTGATATGTTGTATTTACACTGAGATCTGTGATCTAGAGTTGATATGTTGTATTTACACTGAGATCTGTGATCTAGAGTTGATATGTTGTATTTACACTGAGATCTGTGATCTAGAGTTGATATGTTGTATTTACACTGAGATCTGTGATCTAGAGTTGATATGTTGTATTTACACTGAGATCTGTGATCTAGAGTTGATATGTTGTATTTACACTGAGATCTGTGATCTAGAGTTGATATGTTGTATTTACACTGAGATCTGTGATCTAGAGTTGATATGTTGTATTTACACTGAGATCTGTGATCTAGAGTTGATATGTTGTATTTACACTGAGATCTGTGATCTAGAGTTGATATGTTGTATTTACACTGAGATCTGTGATCTTGAGTGAGTTGTGGTTTAGTTTAATATATTGTATTAGAGAAGCCATCGCACAAAGAATTCTATTGCTTGTAATTATTGGAAAACCAAATACTGTTGTTGTTGTTATTATAATTATAATGATTTGTCGTGGATTAGGGGAATTGTCATAATATCTTGTCTCCGTTTTACCTTGTAGTTTTACTTAACAAAATGTTCTGTGCTTGCCTGTAGGTAAGAGGTCCCTTTTCAACAATACCACAATAATTATTTTTTTACGCCATCTTGTCACCGGCATACGATAGGGGAGCAAAGAATAGCAGCACTGAATATAATTCAGGTCGTAAGAGGCGACAATGAGGTGTGGGTTAGAGTTTGCTGTCCCATGCAGAAATCGTAAGACGCAGATACCCACAGACAAGCTGTAAACATTATAACAACACAATCCGTTCACCCGACTACATTTTCTAACCATCAGGAGTTTGACAACGAAAGAACAATCTCAGGTTAATCTGAGACTACTGTGTCTACATATATGTCCGTATATACTTTATGCACGAATCGTGTTTCTTCTATCTCTTCATTTAGTTTTCGAAAAGAATTGAAACTAAGCTTTGAATTCCTACCGAGCCCAATGTGTTGCCAGAAAAAAAAATACACGTACTCAGCCACAAACACGTTTCATTACCTATCAAATGTATAGCTATAGCTGTACTCGCATCGCCATTTACATCATGTACAAGTAAATATTATTTTCTTGTACCTGTAGAATAGACCAGGGGAGATCACGCAATCTTGCCTACCGCCATGTTTGATCTGTTTGAAAATGTTCTCTTTGATATCCTAATTAAACAACCGTTCATTGTTGATAATAATCTGATAACATATAAGCATATTATGTACATTATTTTTTGTTTTTGTTTGCTTCTCACACTCCTTTCGGCTAAAAGGATGTAGTTTGAAGGACGGAATACGTTGCATTGAGATTTACAGCAGAGCTTTGTACAGGGTCGTAGATACGTAATCCACATGGAGGGTGTTGCGTTTTCGTGTTACCATTTTGTGAAAAATTGCACAGGTGGGGGAGGGGGAAGGAGTGGCCTTTTTTGTCAAGTTCCTAGTATTAAAAGCCGTGTTCCGATTTGCTAAGGGGAGGGGGAGATTTTAAGAGAGTCCACTTATCTAAGGGCATAGCTTTGATCAGACTGTCCGGGTTTCGGAAATGTGCAAAAAACGCACACATGGAATTAACAATACAAATTTGCCTAAAATTATTGCAATGAAATAATTTGATTTATTTTCTTTTAATTCAGAAAGCATACCGAGTAACAACTGATAATTAATTATAAACAAACCACAAAAAAACAACATTTTTGGTTATCTCCATCTTGTTATTAATAATCAAGGTGTTGGCGTTTCAGATCAAATTTCAACACATAACATGTTATCTGGGTACACATGATGATGATGTTCCTCCTTTGCAAACGGAATAGGAGCATGGAATTAAAAACAATAAAATCTGGTGAATAAGTAGGAAAAAAAACACATCTGTAATTGTCCAATTTGATTTGGGTTTGTGAGTTCGATTATTGCCAGGAAAGTTTTATTGCAGTGCAAAAGGCCCCGAGTAGGAGAGTTTTCGGATTTGTCCTTTCGCTTCCGTCGCCGGTAAATTGCTCGCAGTGGTCTCTCTTTTTCAAATTTAGTGATGCAAGCAGTGATCTGGGTACACATAACATGTGTAATTTAGTACAAATTCATCCAATTCAACTACTCTTATTATGAGAAATATATAGATTTGTGAAATAAAATCGAGACATTGAATAATTCATAGATAATTGAGCTAAGGAAATGTGATATACATTTGGAAGATTGCATTAGATTTACAAGTGAGGGGGTCGCTTGTTTGGTTTATTTTACAATTCAGCTTAAAACGGAAATTAAGAAAATATCAAGATCATTTGTGGCGATTTTCTATTTAAAATTTGGCCATAACAACTCAAACCATCTGGCAATACTGAACTATAATAGTGAAAATGATTCAATGACGCTATACATTTGACACGTAGTTCACTAATAAAGTTAAATTAAATCATAGAAAGAGAACTTAGTATCGTAAAACAGTGTTTCTCAAACGTTGTGTTGCAGCAGACCGGCCGTTTGTTTCCAAACCTGCTATTGACCAGCGTGGGAGTTGAGGATCAAAGAAAGGTCTGATATTATGGTCTTGATGACTTACAGATTCGCCACTGATGGTTTTCTGATGCACAGGCCACCACTTTGAGAAGCACTGCTGTAAAGGAGTTTATTTGTATAAGATATTATATGAAGCAACATTGTTCTGTCTCTATGTTATTTATGTTTACAAGAAGGCCTTTAGGTCCTTGTGTACGAATATTCTGTGTTTGTGTTCCCGAGGATACGTTAATACTTGTACGGGATGTTCGCTGATGTAATAGTCCTTGTTTCGATTGGTCTGTTCTCAGTGACTTGAGTACACAGGCTGAAAGTCTTGACCGGGCCACATCTTTTTTGGGGGATGTGGTTGGTCAAGTGTGGAAAACCTGTTTACTTGTGTTGCAAAGCGATTCGGTGCTGCTAGAACAGACCTGGTTCAATTCCCGTCAGTTGTAAAGGAGTACCCAGAATTATTTTTTCTTTCAACCATTATTGTGACGTGCAAAATCCCGACCGTGTATCTAGTGAATCATGGCAAAGCATCTGTGGTTTTACATTGTTAACATTTGGGCGCTCCAAGCCACCTTAATATTAAGTAATTTCTTTCTTCAGTTACCTTTCGCACCTGGACCCCCACCCTCCTTTTATTCTTCTTACAATCAAAAGGGCTGTTACTGGAACGAAGGTGTATCAAATGTGCAAATAAATATGTCACTTTCGCGCCGGTAATTATAATCTTTGAGAAAAAAATTTTTATGTGGTCTTTTGATCCTTTGTTACGTTTCTCTCTTACCTGCCCGGCACAGGTAGCGCCTGGCACAGTCAAGCGACTCCATTGTGATAAACGTTTGACCTATTGGAGACTTTCTACGTGTTTTTATTTCCGTTGCTATCATTCCTTCTGATGTATTTCTCACTCCTTTCTCTCTCTCTCTCTGCTTACTACTCTCTATGTTCCTGAGTTATTCGTATACTTTGTATCACTCGTTTAGACTCTCCCGTGTGACGGAGTCCCAAATAGGACTCCACGTTAGCTACCCCATCATGTATAGCACAAGACGGGGAATTTTTCCATCTATTACCTCAAATCATGCCTGTTTGCACCGATATTACCCCTCAAGTTCAAAGGGGAAAAAGACGTTTACTTACTGCTCGAATCTGACAGTTTGATGGCATCTTCCACATATCACTCCCGAAATTAAACGTGTAAAATAAAATAAAATACTCCTTATATATATAAGTTTTGGTATATGCCTATATAGAATAAAGGGTAAGTAATTTGAAGAAAATGTTTCAAATGTTCTTGGTTTTGTACTGGAGTGGAGGGTGGGTGCACTGGTCTTTAACAATAATTATACAAAAGTGGGCGGTTGTGGAAACAAGTTTGAGAAACACTGGGTGAAGTATCTAAAGCTCAATCGTCGTTCTTGATGCTACCTGGTCTCTTCCCCTGAAGTCTCTCATGGGACCTAGGGGGACATTTTTTGAGACACCTGAAAATCATGACACAACTTATTTCGTTCTCCGGACTACATCCTGCTAATATGTAGGAGTTTGAGAACGAACGCATTCGTGTTACCACGCTGTGTTGAAATCCTGCCGCAAACAAGTTGGAAGTAATAACTGAAACCAAAAATTGCTTGGTTGATGGCTACATCCTGAATATGAAACTATACCATTTTTTTGTTCATTACCCCACACATTTCTTATTTTTACCCTAGTTCTTCGACCACTGATTTAAGATTTGTGACTTCAGACATATTATTTTCCCTGTTACCAGAGACCGACACTTCAGTCAAACATATGGTACGAATGCGTACGTATGTATGGCGCATTATTTTAAGTAAAGTAGGTCAGGTAAGACGATGACCTCATATCCGCATTGTAGCGTCGCTTCATACACCAAGACCACACAAACACACATTTTTCAATTGAGAATTCTGTTACCTCCTGAGTACATTTTCTCATGATGGTACCCTCAAACAGAAAAATTGACGAGTCGAACCCTTTGTGTTGATGTGTAAATATTTGCCCATATTACCCTAATCTTTCCGGACCTGCTCAGACTCTGAGCAAACACCCTAACGTCTGATTTGTAACCGAAGCTAACAGCGAGATGCAAACATCAAAGAAAAGTTGACGCAACGTCTCACGGAACAAAATACAATTGGGTAATATTCCAGCGGGAAGAAAATTACCACAATCAAATCTTGAAATATTAAAACGTTAAGTTAGAGGCGGGTAAAATACCGCCCACCAGGCTGATTGATGTACTATGAGCAGTGACCTTCAGTTCAGAAAACAATACGCACAGCTCCAAGATACAAAAGACATTTTTTGTCCATATAGCACACGAAAACATTCGACCTAAAATGATGCCCTACTTCTGTGTTAGACCGTCGCTGCGGACACTACAAGCAGATTCAAAACAAGCTTTCATATTGGATGATTATGATTGTTTTCGTACTATTCGTTGGTCACAATGTATATACTGTTTCATCAGCCAAAGCCAACCAATGAAATGCACGGAAATAAGCGAAAACATGATGTATGAAGGCATGTTTTGATTGTGCCTTTTGAAAAGTCCTTTATTGTCTTCTAGACCAAAGTTAATAGGTTGAGAATATAATCTGTATAGTTATAGTTTGTATTTGTGTGAAGTTGATAAGTTGGGAATATAATCTGTATAGTTATAGTTTGTACTGGTATGAAGTTGATAGGTTGAGAATATAATCTGTATAGTTATTGTTTGTACTTGTGTGAATTTGATACGTTGAGAATATAATCTGTATAGTTATTGTTTGTACTGATGTGAAGGTGGAGAGTCATCTTCTTTCCTTTTCCCTACGGAAGATAGGGATGCAATTGTTGATCTTTAACCATATATGACTGAACCATCTTCTTCTTGGGCCACAATATCCCAACTGAGGTCGCTTCTTCTACCGTTCTTCCTGGGCCTACTTGTGTGTGTGTGTACATATATATATATATATATATATATATATATATATATATATATATATATATATATACACACGAGGTATCACCGGTCCCGGGTTCAATCCACGGTTGGGACATGATATTTTCTTTCGGAGGTACAATCAAAAAATCAAAATCCTTCCTGTTCATGTCGCGGCGTCTCTATGGCAAAGCGGCCTTTATTTCCACAGCCCATAGAAAATTACCCTCACTCCTTCACGAGAAAACATGCAGAGTTGAAAGTTACACTCTGGACTTGATCAGTGTAGTAAGTACGGGAAAAAACATGTTTACTCGAGTGTTGCAAGGCAATTCGGTGCCGCTAGAACGGACCTGGTTCAATTCCCATTAGTCTCTAGAGTATTTATAGGTCTTATAGTGCAGTCCATGGTCACGGTGTGTATGTATATATAAGAACGCGCACACGCACCACGTGACTATCGCGTTTTATAGAACCGGTTGGCAATTGGAAACAACCTTCTAAAACGTAATGCTATTTTTATCTGCGCTCCATTGGTAAAGTTCTTCTCAACACGTGACGTCACACACATGGAGGGTATTCTAAGCGTGAAACACTTAGTGACCCCGTTTTTTAGGCCAGTTTGAACTTTTTTTTTTTAAAAGAGACCAGATTAAAAATCGAGTAATGCAAACCAAAATATATTCTCCATGTTTGGCTTCATTCGCATCGTTTCATACATAATTGAATTTTTCATTATTTTTTTTTTCCAGTTTCGTTTACATTATTGTATAGTTTAAAAAAATTGCATCAATAACTGTTTCTGCAAATCAAAGATTAGTAAAAGTTAGCAGGAATAGAAGTAAGGAGTTAACAATGTGAATAATCTTCCATATGTTGGAGTGAAGCGAGCGAACAAGAACTACAATCCATGTTATACATCATCAGGTGCCTTGCCGGCTGGCGTAGGCGATCATGGCTCTCCACAGCTATCTATCTCCAGCATTATGTATTAAGATCGTTGTTGTTTTCCTGCGAAGCCAGGTTGTCAAACTGTTTAATATTTTCTCACGTTGCCACCCTCTGTCTCTTTTGCCTTCAATCTTGCCTGTTGTTGACTATGTTTTCATAACCTGCATGTGTCATTAAGTGACCAACAAATGAAGATAGTCTTTTTCTTATATTAATGATTAAGAGCTAGTTCAAATTTGACTCGTTCAACACCTCCACATTAGTTTTTCTGGCAGTCCATGGTATTCTCAGCATTCTTCTATAGAACCATAACTCTGTTGCCTCTAATTTCCCACTTTTGTGTTTGTTTATTGTCCAAGACTCGCACCCATATGTTAGTATAGGAGTTATATACCACTGCAGAACTCTCTTCCTCACCTCTAATGACAAGGTCATATTACACAATATGTTTTTCATTTTTCTGACTGTTGCTTTTCCCTGCCCTATTCTGCATCTTATTTCTGCTGAACTTCTTCCATCTGCTGTAATAGTTGTACCTAAATACTTGAATTGGTGGACCTGTTTTAATACTATATAATTCACTTTATCTTGTAAAGTGTGGTGTTTTGTTTCTTTGATATAACCATTACTTCTGTTTTCCTGATATTTAGGAAGATGCCTTTCTCTTTACTTTCTGTGACTACTGGTCATGTGACGTATTCCTTCCAGAATGTTATCTTCCCAATGAACTCTCTGAACCTCTCTCTGTCTTGGGCGATGTGGCTTGCATTTTCTAGCGATGTATTCATGTTATCTTTAATGTCGTCAGTCCATCGTCTTCTTGGTCTGCCCTTTCTCCTCTTCCCAGGTACTCTTCCCTCCATTATTTGTCATTGTAAACAGTTGTGTCTCTTTATATTACCAAACAGGCGTAGTTTTCTTTTTGTTATTGTGTTCAGTAACCAACACTCTGGAATCTTCAATGTGTTTATATCTGAGTTTCTGATTTTTTCCTTCCATGATATTCTAAGTATCTTTCTGTAGCATTTCAGCTCGAAGATGTTGATCTTCTTTGCCGATGTTTTACTTAGGGTCCATGTTTCACAGCCATATGTTGCAACCGGAAAAATAAAAGTTCGTAACATTAGCACTTTCGTTTCTATTTTGTTGTTTTTCCATTTTTTTCAACCGTGTCATTTTGCAATATGACATTACCAATCTCTTCCTTATTTCTGCCATGCAGTCTCCTGCACAGTTGATGTTTGCTCCTAAGTATTCAAATTTATCCACACATTCTATCTCGGTATTGTCTATTCTGATTTTTGGTTGTTGTGTTGTTATATCTGTTGACAGGATTTTTGTTTTTTGCGTGTTTAAATACAAGCTACACCACAATCCTAGAGAAAACGCTAGATTAATCCATTGGAAATTGACTACTACATTAATTAAATCTTGAACGTATTCCTCACTTTTAACAATCGGAGCAGTGTCATCCGCATATCAAATTATTTATATTATTTCCGCCCACTGATATTCCTGGGATATCTACTATTGTACGCATTATGTTTTCAATGTTAGACATAGTACAAAAAGTGAAAACAAATGTATTTATCTAAACAAAAACTAAATAGAAGTAATGGTTATCTCAAATAAATTCTTTTTTTTTTCGTTCACTTGTTCAGACTTCCACATTGATGGCCCCAGGCTCCTAGAAGTGCCATAAAGTTGTCTTTCATACATCGTCAAAAAAGTAGTTTTAATATCAGTGGTGCAGAATTAAATCAAGTGTATGAATTTTAGAATATTGACACCTTTCTAACATCAGATGGTGGTGCTTAGTTTAGATTTAAAAAAAAACAACAACAGTATAGAGCAAGCCAAAATGAAGAATAAAAACAAAAATAGGCACACTGGAGTACTATAAATGCACGTCAACTCGAACGCTAGTGTGTTGTATCGAAACAATTCTTTTGATAAACAATAATTATGGATGTGAAGCTTAGACAGAGATGAACGTATTGGATGTTCTATCTATGTTCCTTCAGCGCCGGTGCATATGACAGAAACCAGAGCTCTCCAGTTGGAGAAATATGATGCTACTCTGTGTAATTCTTGCATGTTGGTGACACCCATAGTCATACTATCTTTGATGGTTGTTCTGCGAAGAGTCTCTCTTGGTCTTCCTCTTTTCTTTTACCATCTGATACCCATTTTAATGTTTGTAGTGGCGGTTTGTTTTTAATACATTTCAAGTACATGTCCGATAAAAGCCGATCGTTTTCTTCTTATTGTTGTAGCAATATGTTGCTGTTTGTGTCTTCTCTTACTTGCATGTTTGACTTGAATTGTTCCCAACCAATAATTGTTTCCTAAGACATTTATTTTCAAATAAATTTAATTTCTTCTCCAGTGACTAATGAAGTTCCAACTTTCGCAACCACATTTCACAAGCGAGTTCAGCAGTGGTAGTTTAGTATATTTACTTATTGTTTTTTATTTCCAGATGTTCGTTGTGGAATTTAACGCATATTGAACTGCAGGCTACTAAATTGTGTTTTGGGGAAGAATACAGTAACATGCACAACAAATAAAACTAGTGAACAATCCCTCAGAGATGCTGGGGTTAAAGACACATTATAGCAAAAATTAGAAGTTGATAGGATGTTTTAGAGCATGTGTGTTTAGTAGTGGACTTCGTCTTGACGACAGCCTGACGATATAGCATGACCACAGATGCTGAACGCAGGAGAAGAAGAATGTTTAGTAACCACCTGAAAGATTTAAGGGAGAAGAGACAGGACGACAAAAGAGCAGTTGCTGGATGTTTTGTCATCATGATTGCCATATTGACGTTTTAAAGAAAAGCAAAGAATTGCAACATTGCTTGCCTTTCATGCATGACGTAAGATGCGACTAAGGAGGTTATTGGGTGAAGGTGGCTGTCCCATCCTATAGAGGGGCAAATTTACACAAACCATGTTCACGTCGGATGTGTCAGGACGAAGGCGCACGTATCGCAGCAAAAGTTGTAAATTGTGATAGGCATTCTGTTATCTGGACTACATCCTGCTAATGTGCGGGATTTTGAAAACGAACGATGAAGAAGTTGAGATATAATAATTCTGATGGGAGGAGTCGCTGTAGAAAATGGTTGAAAATGAGTAGACTCCCCCCCCCCCCATATATACTCACGCTGTCCTCCTCAACAAATTTGCACACTCCTGCTGTGAGTACCACTCATAACACGTCTCCCTAGATTAAGCTAGAATCATCAGGAAGAACCCACGATGTTTAGAGCACAAAGCGAGCAACTTAACCACTACACCTGTGATAATTTCCAATAAGGAAAACGCAATTTCCCCTTACCTAACTAAATGTCAAGAAATAGAACAGTGAGTTATAAATTACAAACCTCTTTTCCGTAAAACAACTTACAAATACACATAGAACAATGTGAAAGCGAATACAGTATGAGAGAAATCGTCTTCTTCTGCGTTCGTTCTCAAAACTTCTGTAGATTAGCAGGATATAGTCCGGAATGGTGTGTGTCATAGTTTACAGCATTGAGGCGATATCCGCGCTTTTGACCTGATACACCGGGCTCAGCATGGCTTTGGGTCACTGACCCTTTATGGGATGGGACAGCCAACTCCATCCCAGAAACCCCCTTAGTCGCCTTTTGCGACATGCGTGGAAGGTAAACAATGTTGCTATTCTTTGCTCCCCTTCGGGCCCCGACAACACATGTGCGCCTTTTTGAACTAATTCTCACTAGTATAGCTACAAAACTATTCATTTTCCAGTATAATTTTGCACATTGATATCATGTAGCGTCAGTTATCTTGGTATATCCGACTTATCCCCTGATTTTAATTGGCTAACAACACAAAGCGGCAAAGAATCAGTTAAGATGAGTGGCGCTGTGCGAGATCAGTGCGCAGGTGACCTCTGGAAAAGAATTGGGTAAATACTGTACTGGAAATCCCGGTAATGATTGTTGACAACCAACCCTTAATGTGACATCCGCAGTTAATCCTTTCCTGTATCTCTAGATGTCTGTGTATGGAGAAACTGTGGACAGCTTTCCTCCATGGCACAGTCAAATGACATCGGAATTGATAGTGAGCAATTAAGACTTATTAATTACGTGATTACATAAACCACACTGCGTGGCACCGAATGATAATGACTGTCTGAGCATTACACGTGATCGCACTGTTAAATTATGTATTCATTTGATTTGCAATGTGATTATACCAATGCAAGTACTTTTATATATTTTGTTGTCATGGCATTGTTAATTTCTAATTTACACGTGTGCATAAATCCTCCCCATGAAGCTATACCCGCAGCAATCCTACAATAACTTATCGCTTGTAGTTAATCAAGTGCTAAGTTATATCTCACATATGCCGGGAAGAGACAAAAACGAATATAATCTTCTAAGGGCTGAGTGTCATTAAGTGCTTCTGAAGAGTTTATTCAGGCTTGTATACCGAATAATTGTAATGGCCATTGCGCCAGGATACAGGCATAATAAATGAGAATATACCAGAGACTAAAAGAGATGAATCTAGTCATGATACAGCATAGTTAATGTTGTTACACAATCATATAACAATAAATAATACATCAACAAGGAACGGGTACGTTGCCATGACAACCAAAAGTAAGAGTTGGTTGCAGTTACTTTTACCACCCTCATGCCCACAACAACATGTGTCAGTTATTGAGTGCATTATTGTTTAATGATGTTTAAGTATACATGTTACTAGTGGATTTGTGTTGTTGTTTCAATATTTGTTATACACGTGAAGTCACACATGCAATTGCAGCAAATGTTAACTTATTACAACTGTACAGTGTACACACAACAATCAGTGCATTGATGCTTTGCCACGTAAGCATACAACAACAATATTTCTTTCAGTTTCTTCCATTCATGTATTCTCGCAAAGGTGAAACTAAATAAGTTTACAAGTGTTGTGACGTTTGCAGATTCTTATTTGATTATTAAGAAAGTCTGGCAATTGAAAACATCAAAGAGAAACACCAACCGTTGTTGAGGCAAGTTTCTTGATGAAGGCCGTTGTGTTATAACATGAGAAAAGGGCAAAGAAATTAACTGAAAGTGGTTGAAGAAAATAAAGTAGTAATACAATTTGGATGATTGTTAAGTAAAGGTTGTTGACGCCTTCTAATAAAGAGAATACTGGTGCCAGTGCTAAAGGAAAACATGCTATAAAAATAGTTGTAGTAGCGCCCCCTATGTGCCCAATAAGGGAACTATAATGGCGGCCTTACATTGCATGGAATTGGGGTGCTGTTTGCACCAATTTGTTTCGAAGTCAAGGCACGGAACAATCGGACGTTAAATTGCATAGATTGCAATGAAAAGTACTTAAGTAAATTCACATTAACTACACATGAGATAATGTTTCAATGGATATAATTCTAGAAAGTAACAGGAACGATTGTTCTATGAACTCTTTTTTTAAGCTTCAATCTGCAACAAACAATCAAAGTCGATGCTGACATGGGGGTTGCAAATACAGGATTTGTTTTGTTTCTGTATATTGAATTAGGTGAGGCTTTTGAGAGTTGAAAAGCAATTCTATTTATGTCTGTATCATGTTAGTGGGGATCTGACTTGTTTCTTATCAGTTATGAAGCATTTTTAGCCCTGATTCAATTTGTTGGTCGCCGTATCGGTTTTTTGCTTAAAAATACCCTGGCGTATTTATCAAATTAATCAATGCGGTTTCTGTTTCATGCCGACTACTCACCATTAAATTATCTTTTTAAAAGATAATTTGACCGTCATATGTTTATTCTGGCCTCTTAGCCCTGGAGCGGGTTAAATTAGTTTATTTTGTCAGCTCATATAATTCAAGTTTCAACAGTGTTTAGACTGCCAGTAGCGAAAAATATAGGCCCCTTAGTAGTACTATTTAGTAGGCCTAATATATTAGGAGCATAGGCCTAGTAGTAATAATATATTATTTTTGGCTCTAGGTACACTTTTAACTGGTTAACATCGACACACATGCCTAGTCATTTATAATTTAAATTGCCTTTGTTGCTGGAGGAACTGAAGCTATGTTTTTTTGGTCTCATTCCTTTAGTCTGTTGGCTATATATTTTTTTGATTTATTCTTTTAAAAGTTTATTATTTGCAATATGTTGTCATGTATGTTGTATGGCCTCAATCTTCATAATTTGTTAGCCCACACATTTGTTTTGTGTTTTTAAATTTGGTTATCGAAATCTGACAGAATGTGATATTACACCATTGTCTCAGCTTGATAAACAGTAGCCTTGAAATGGAAAGCTATGGTTTCTGCCCTATGCGCCGTCTATGGCCCTGGAGGAACATAACATAACATGTCATATTGCCACACAATGTTAAGTCCCTACATGATAAACATTTGGTGTCAAATTGCACAATGTTGAGTCCCAACATGATAAACATTTGGTGACATATTGCACAATGTAAGTCCCTACATGATAAACATTTGGTGTCTTTGCAGCACAATGTTAAGTTCCTACATGATAAACATTTGGTGTCATATTGCACAATGTTAAGTTCCTACATGATAAACATTTGGTGACATATTGCACAATGTTAATTCCCAACATGATAAACATATGGTGACATATTGCACAATGTTATGTCACAGCATGATAGACCACATGTGATATCACATTGTATGATATTACTTTTCAACATGACAAACATTATTTGATATCATGTTACACACAATAACATCTCAACCTGATAAACATGTGATATCACTACACTATCAATCTCAACCTGATAAATGTGATATCACTATACACTATCGATCTCAACCTGATAAACAGTATTTCATGTCATATTGCATATACATATTCTAATTGAATTTGTTTAAGCTAGATGTTTCAAGATATATAAGCAACATTAATAGACTACCCTAATCATTATGTGTAACTGAAATCAGCAAATATATTCTGTTTTAATTAAAAGGCACATCTTAGATTTATTGGAGATTTTCTAGTAACTATTTGAGTGCACACCAACTTTTGTGTGTGATTATTGTTTTGTTTTCCTTGTAGAACAGAAGAAAATTATCAGTTAAATGTCAGGTGAAAAAAAAAAGACATTGGACATTAACAGAAACAATATTTATTCTAATTGCCAACTCTTGTGTTGCTTGGATCTTAAATAGGAGCAAAGGATAGTAAAATTAAAATATATAATTTTAGGGATAATTTGTACTGGCAGCATTTTAAGTGTACTTTGTACTGAAATACAGTATTTTAAGGGGTATTTTGTACTGAAATACAGCATTTTATGGGTATCTTGGGCTGACATGCATATGGCCCTTCTGAAAGTTAACAGGTGTGCTTTTACTCTCACTGTAAGAAACTACAGCAGTGCATGACCAAGATGTTAGATCATTGGTCTCACATCCATGATGTCCAGAGGTCGACTTTGGGACTTGGGTATTTTCTGCCAAAGGGAAAATGAAAAAAACCCACTCTGTATGTGACAGCAAGGACATGTGGCTGTTATCACACAGCGACAAGCACCACCTTCCTACAACTCCTTAACGGGAAATACAGTATCAAGATATTTTTTTTTACAGACAGTAAGAAACTAGTTTGAATATGATTTTTGTTTTCCGAAACAAATTAGGTTAGTGCTTATCATTGTGTTAGTGTATATTTTAACAGTCATGCTTGATGTGTACAGCATATAATCTGTGTTGAAATATATCTCAAATAAGATAAAGGGCCATCTCCACATAGTTGTCAAGTGGTAGAACATTTGTTGTAAAGTGAATGGAGTGCTGGCTTTACGATTGAAAATGACCGGGTGAAATATTTTTCATTTAGGCCTGCTGAGTCACACAATCAGTACCAGTTTTGTCTATGTGTTGTAAGGCCCAAAAGGGGATTAAAGAAGCTATTCCCAACCATAGGGAACATAAAGTGACCCAGAACCCATGCTGAAATCTGATGTATCAGAAGAAGAATATTGATGTAAGTGTTTTGTGGTGAAATAACTGGAGCAGACAGGCAACATTTTTGAGTTAGTAGGCAGAATTAGACATAACTCGTGTGTGATGGGGAAAACTGCTTGTTTGTTTTAAAAAGTCCTGTTATTGATGTTTTACTGGACATTAAAGTGCTTGTTGGCCAGATAGTTTGCGATTTTATACTTCCTGAGTTCAGGGGCAGTGCATATAGTGGTTTTAATCATAGTGTGGGCCAGTAATAATGGCATGGTGGGCACACTGAAATTGCTTCATGAGCGTCTGATGGATGCGGATGCAGCAATTTATGAAACATCACGGCTGAGATTGAGGAATTCGATATTAAATGTGGAACTAGTAGAATTGGATGCCCGCTAGAATGAGGAGTGTAGACAACCAGCAAGCCATGGGCATTGTCAGTATGTTTGTTTCTTTTTGCGTTATACCCCTTTGTCCATTGGATATTTTTATTCACCCCATCTATCCACCCCATCTCAAATGGCAGAAACTATTAACTACTGGGTAATACCTTCTGGATGATTCAGAAGGAGTTCTGTTATATAGGGACTTTCTGAAGCATGAAATAGTTAGCGGATCAGAACTTCAATTCTGGTTTGCATGTCAAGGATTTAAGAAAGGATAGCTGGACTCTGCCAACTTATTGCCACCTGTTTGGTAATATAAAAAGACACAACTGTTTAGAAAGACAAATAATGGATGGCAGAGCACCAGGGAGGAGGAAAGGCAGACCAAGAAGACGATCGACTCATGACATTAAAGATATCATTAATACGTCGTTGGAAAAGTAAAGCCGCATCTTCCGAGATGTAAGAAAAGGTCTGAGGTGGAAGAAAAGAATAGTGGCACTCTTACCTGTCATGCATGTTGTAAGAGGCGACTAAGGAAGTTTTGAGGGGGGAGTTGGCTTTCACATCCCATAGAGGGTCAAAGTGGCCTAGAAGCCATGTTGAAGAAGGAAACCATGATACTACACATACAGTTCTCTGGACTATATCCTGCTAATTTGCAGGAGTTTGAGAGCAGAAAAAGGAGATGTCTTATTCCAACTCCATATAGTATTTATACGCTGTTATGATTGTTATTTCTACATCAATCTGTGTTTGTTAAGATTTTATAAAGTGAAACTACATAACTCTTCCTCTAATGGGATTGGATGTTCCACATTCATGGATTTTCTTAGTGTTCATCACGTTTATCATTGAAAGGTTTTATTTTATTTTTGTAATGCAATTTTTAGGCATTCTAATGCTTGCCTCTTTCATTATAAACTAAAATCAGTGTTTACAAATAATTGTACCTGTAGATTGCACTGCAGAAGAGTCAGTTTTCGGTAATATTTATATATTGAAAAACTTGAGGGACCTTTATGTGTATTTGAGATAATTCTGTGTGTGTTGTTGGGGTCCGAGAGGGAGACAAAGAATAGTAATATTGTGGCTGCCATGCATCTGGAGGATAGTGGAGGAATAGATAAATCCAGATCTTGTGTGAATAGTTGAAGAAGATGGTGTACCATTGGAGAGTGATAGTAGCAGCCATATGTTCTACAAGTAATTCAAAGTAATCGTGAAGAAGAAGGAACTGCTTATTACAAATTAATAATGTCTTTAAAACTATCCTCAGATGCTGAGTTCATGACAAGCAAGTAGTTTCTGAGGTTCACAGAGCCTCATGGGATTTCACTTGCTACCTTGTCATGACCACCAAAGTTGTTGACTTCTTGAATGACTCTGGTGGAAGCAACTTTACAGAAACAGCACCACGTCCACCAACTTACGGTGAGGAGAATGAGCGGCAATCAAATGGAGGCAACTCCACAAAGAGCAGTAGCTCTCATAAGAGTCATGTCTCCAGCAAGTCACAGTCTTCCTCCAAAAGTGGAATGTCTGCGAGAGGAGACCCCTCACATTCTCCTGCAACCACTCCTCGCAAGTCTAATCTGGAAGGCATCAAGTCACTTGATGTCATGACAGGCCAGACTCATGCAAGTTTCTGTGACTGTGAAGATAGTGAGGTGGCAGCTCCTTTGGGCTTTGAACCTGAGGGAAGCACAGCAAATTCACCTCCTTACTCAGAAAATGGCACTCCACCCCATCTCAAATGGGCAGAAAACCTCAACTACCTTCTGGATGATTCAGAAGGGGTCATGTTATATAGGGACTTTCTGGAGCATGAAATAGTTGGCGGATCAGAAGAACTTCAATTCTGGTTTGCATGTCAAGGATTTAAGAAAAGAAAGCTGGACTCTGCCAACTTATTTGATCATGCTATTGCAGACATACAAAAGGCTATATATAAGCGCTATGTTCGTAGTGATAAAGTCAAATGCATATCAAAAGAAGTGCGAAAGGAAATAGCAGATAGAATTTCTAGTAAAACTTCTTTAGATTCATGTATTTTCAATGCTGCTCAGGAGGAAGTGGAGAATTATATGAGAAATGAAACCTATCCTGCATTTCTACGTTCAAACTGTTATGTACAGTATGTTCAGAATTACATGGACAGCCCGAAATCGAGTCAGTCAAGCGGCTCCAACAGTGCCCGGCCTGTGTCCCAATCAGGCCTTCTGCCAGTTGTCCATGAAGACAAGGAGTTGGATAGTAAAGACTTGAACAGTTCAGCATTTCTGTCTGGGATTAGTAAAACATTAGCAGTTAAGAAGACAGATGCAGCATTGCCAACACGGCACACAGAAACTCTCACACGGTAGGTAGAAGTTTTACATGAATAACATTCATCTTATAAAATTATCACACATAGCCATCATATATGAGCAGTCCTGCTCGAGGCCATTTTTACATGGCATTGCAGAATTACACTGATATTTTTTTGGAGACAAATGGCATTATGGAAGTGATTTTTCAACATCATTATGATCACATTTACTTGCTGACTTTTTGCTCTGGTACCCAGATCCTGATTCTAGTTCAACCATGACACAGTTTGGGGTAAACAAGTTTTAGCTTAACTGTAAAGAAATGATCCGGCTAACCACAGTATTTCTTTCTTCTTCAAATCATCATGTATGTCATCTTTATCATGATCAGTGTCTTCTATGACTTTCTTTTCTCTCTATATGTTTGGCAGTTGCTGTTTGGGAAACAACATTCATTGTTCTATGTGAATACATTTTTTAATCTGTCTCCCTTGGCATATATCAATGTTTATGTTTCGTGTAACCTGATAACTTCCTTACCCCATCAATCTCATCTCCTTGTCACAGAGAGATGGAGTTTAAGTAAGCACATGTGCCTCACAAACTTAAGCCTTGTCAGGCTCAGGGACATCCAATCAAGACAACTTTCTGTCCAAGCAAGCTAAATCACAATGTAGCCCATAGAATTGAATCTTATATTGATAGCAATGTCAGCTCCTTTAGAATTTACAATGGATTTTAGCATATAGTATTTCAGTTACTGTAACATGAGTTTAGATCACCCCCCCCCCCCCCCTCACACTTCTGGAAGTCAGTACTTCAGAAGTTTCTCATTCCACCCTACACAAGTCCTGTTGTCTCAGTTTTATCTCATTCCACCCTACAAATGTCCTATTGTCTCAGTTTTTTACATGTTATTACTTCAGAAGTTTCTCATTCCACCCTACAAATGTCCTATTGTCTCAGTTTTGTTCATGTCATTACTTCAGAAGTTTCTCATTCCACCCTACAAATGTCCTATTGTCTCAGTTTTTTTACATGTATGTTTGAAGTAATCACATTGGCTCATTATTTCTTGTCTTCCACATTATCTATTTATGTGTTCAACTTTTGACAATTATGATTGTCCTAATGTTCTAAGTGTAAGTCATACATTCTTGATATTTTCAATTGTCTCAATTTCCTTAGTATGTACACCTGTTGTCTCACTTTCCTTAGTATGTACACTTGTTGTCTCAATTTCCTTAGTATGTACACCTGTTGTCTCAATTTCCTTAGTATGTACACAGGTTGTCTCAATTTCCTTAGTATGTACACAGGTTGTCTCAATTTCCTTAGTATGTACACCTGTTGTCTCAATTTCCTTAGTATGTATACAGGTTGTCTCAATTTCCTTAGTATGTACACTTGTCTCAATTTCCTTAGTATGTACACAGGTTGTCTCAATTTCCTTAGTATGTACACAGGTTGTCTCAATTTCCTTAGTATGTACACAGGTTGTCTCAATTTCCTTAGTATGTACACAGGTTGTCTCAATTTCCTTAGTATGTACACAGGTTGTCTCAATTTCCTTAGTATGTACACAGGTTGTCTCAATTTCCTTAGTATGTACACTTGTCTCAATTTCCTTAGTATGTACACAGGTTGTCTCAATTTCCTTAGTATGTACACAGGTTGTCTCAATTTCCTTAGTATGTACACAGGTTGTCTCAATTTCCTTAGTATGTACACAGGTTGTCTCAATTTCCTTAGTATGTACACAGGTTGTCTCAATTTCCTTAGTATGTACACAGGTTGTCTCAATTTCCTTAGTATGTACACAGGTTGTCTCAATTTCCTTAATATGTACACGTCTCAATTCCCGTAGTATGTGCCCCTTTTGTTTAACTTCACTTAGTATGTACACCTGTTGTCTCCAAGTGAAATGTTAATAGTTATATGAGTAGTTTTCTAATAGTTATAGTTGGGATGGGATCATTGCAACATTATTTAACTTGATTTTTGAGGAATATTTATGTTTAACATGTTACCATTTCTATTTCAACTGATGTACAACTTTGCCTGATGTGGAAATTATACCTTGATGTCTGAGACCCTCTATATCATTGGTTCTAAATACCTTAACATCCGAGACTCTCTATATCAGTGGTTCTAAATACCTTGACGCCCGAGACCCTCTATATCAGTGGTTCTAAATACCTTGACGCCTGAGACCCTCTATATCAGTGGTTCTAAATACCTTGACACCCGAGACTCTCTATATCAGTGGTTCTAAATACCTTGATGTCCAAGACCATCTATATCAGTTCTAAATACCTTTTGGGCCAATTTGACTTACATACATCCCCATCCCTGTGCTATCAAAAAAGATTTTTTAAATATATTGTTTATTTTCTGTACAGATTACCACGACAATTTATGATTTCTCAATATATATCTTGTTATTTATTGTTCAATTAGTTAACTTCCTGTGCCACCCCTCCCCCAACATGTTTGTTGTCTCCAAATGCACACTTTTTATCTCTGTGGCTTTTTTTGCAAGTCCTCCAATTGGGGGGGGGGATATGTCCATGTTGAGAACCACTGCTTAATGCCAGGGCCGTACATGTCAGAGAAACAGATCTCTATTTCCATGTTGAACATAGGGCTGTCGTTCTGCACAGATTTTTCAGATTTGCTGTTCTCTTTATCTGTGCCCATATCTATATCTATTTTCTTTCAGTTTCCTGAGGGGCATAGGGCATTAGCTGTCACTCTTCGAGTTCTGTGCTGCACTGTTCTCTTCATCTGTGCTCATGAGTTCTCAATTAATTTGGCCTCTTTCTCCACTATTCTTTAACAGGTATTCCCCTGTCTTTCAAATATCTTTTTCCCCTGCATAATCCAATCCAGACTTTCTGGTATAAAATATAAAAATTGTTTTGAGCAGCCATATCTGTTTATAAATTATAAATTACAGTAATCATCAAATAAAGACAAATCAATAATGAAATACTTTATTAAATTCTTCTGGAGAATTCTTATCTTAAAAGGTTCTTTATGTTCATGTAGACCAGATTGCCACATTAATGTCATTATTGTTAACTTTATACAAGGCTTTATTTATGTAGGACCTGATGTAGAATAATCGGGCATGTCCTACGCGCAGACACCAACAGAATACACCACCAAAATCTTGAATTCAAAAGGGCAAGGGGTAGACCAAAAGAAACACTCAGAAGAACAATACTTAGAGAAAGTAAAACAACCAATATTCATACTATTCAAGAACTGCACAGAATAGCTTTGAACAGACATAATTGGAGAGATCTGACCTCTGCCCTATGCGCTAACATCTGCGCAAAAGGAGAATGAATGAATGATGTAAAATACATATTCAACCGTAGAAAATACTTTTAAACCAACCAGTATAAAACTTTCAATGTCACTTCTTGTTCTCACACACTTGCAATAATGATGTATGAATGCATATCTATGACCAAAAATATCAGATTTTCATTGAGAAACTATTACCAAATAATGATTCTGTGTCAGTGACTCTTTTAATATTTTATATCATCTGAATTTTCTAAGTGTGTCCTTGACTCATAACATTTTCTTTTGATTCAGTTTTTTCCAATGTGCCCCTGACTCATTATTTCCTACTAAGTGTCCTTGAAGCTTGACATTTTCTATTGTCTTAGTTTTCTAAGTTTGTCTTTGACATGACATTTTCTTCTCCTACATTTATTCTCTTAACTCCTGCAGATTAGCATGATATAATCTGGAAGACAGAATGTGATGTGTCATGGTTTACAACTTGACTGCAATATCTGCACCATTTGACCTGTCACATCTGACTCTTAATGGGATTGGTCAGCTATCCCTACCTTAAAACATCCTTAGTCTCTTCTTGTGACAAGCACAGCAGACCATTCTGTCACTGTTCTTTGCACTCTTTTCTAACCTCAACAACATGTGGATAATGACACTTTCTGAGGTCTTTATATTTGAGTCCTTGACAACGGACATTTCCTAGTCTCAAAAGATTACATTTCTATGTTCACATCACTTTTTCTGTGTTCTCTGCAAATTAGCTGGGTATAGTCCGGACAACGGAGAGTGCATTGTGTTATGGTTTACAGATTTTCTATGATATCTGCATCTTGTGGCCTGACACATCAAATTTCATACACAACAGAACATGGCAAATAAGAGTTACCCTATAGAGTTCACATGGCGGAGTTCAATCTTTGTCTTGATTAAGGCTTTTTGGTCGAAACATCGATTTTTGTTTGTTATTATGTGTCTCCAGGGATTAGCAAAACTTTATCACCCTGTTCCTGGATTTACCAGTTGGATTTCAGTTTTACGCAGTAAGTAGGCCTACATATTATCGAAACACCTAATTTCTGCATGGTTTCTGGGTAACTTGACCATCTTTTGAATGTGACATCTAATTTCCCAAAAATCCTTATTCGCTTCTTATGGCATGCATGACAGGTTACAATGTCACTATGTGTTGCTTCCCTTTCAGGCCTTGACCACACAAAGGCGATGTTCACATCCCATAATCTGTAATCTTCTTATTCATGGCTATTTACCACCTGCATATTTCTATCTATGCTTATAATAATTATAAGACCCATAACCCGTCAGGGTAGCAGGGGTGCTATACTTGGATACATCAACACAGAAAGCTCTCCAAACATCTCTACCCTCAGTCATTCGACGTAGTGTAGAAAAATCACGCCCAGACCATTCCTTGATGTTATCAATCCAGGATTAATCTATGTCCTTCTTCTTCCAGCCTCGACTATTCCTTGCAAAGTGATTGTAGAAAGCCAGTCGTGGCTCATTACATGTCCAAACCAAACACGTTTACACCGTTTCACCACTGCCAAACGTGGTTCTTGATAACTTGCAAGTTTGTGTTTTTGCTACCAAACAAATATATTTGTCTTGTGTTTTATATAGGTAATTCTTAACAAACGTCTGTAGCACTTGTTTAAAAAAAACAACTGAATCCATATTTCTGTGTCTGCATTGAGTATCCAACATAGTTAGCTCGAATAATCTGAATAGATTGTTCTTTACTGTAATACATATATTAATGTTCAAAATCATATTTAGCCGCGCCGCAAGGATCTGGTCTCGATGGGAAGGGTCTATTTAATTAGTTATTGGTTATAAATCTACCCCATCTCAAATATTCGCATTCAGAGGGCTATCATGAAACAGCTTCAGCATAAGGCAAATCCCATATCCATTGTCAACTCCCTTCAATAGTTACACTGAACAATGAAAACTAGTCCCTGCCTGCTCTCTGACTATCACAAACTACCGAATGTCAGTAAATCTATGTGATACCCATGCGGTTGAAAATCTAACTATAGGTGTTGTCTACTCAAAACAATACCCTCTCTTCTTCGGATATTTCGAAGCATAGAGATGGCATAAACATTACCGTAAATCACTATTGAAATAACACAGATGAATGTCCATGTGCATCCGGAACCCAGACCCCGGAACACATACTTCAGGACTGTCCAACACACAAAGAGCAGAGACAGCAGACCTGGCCAGAGGATACAGACTTGAGGCAAAAGCTATGGGGCAGCCGCTCTGACCTGGAGAAGACAGTGGACTTCGTCTTGACGACAGGCCTGACAATATAGCATGACCACAGATGCTGAACGCAGAAGAAGAAGACTATTGAAATAGAACATACACACACGAAGAGAAGAAGTGTGGGTAAGGAAACATTCATTAGTTCTCATAAATAACGATAAAGGCAGGTCAAGCTGATTCAAAAAACCTAATATCTGAAGATAGAAATCACGGGATTACTTGTCAAATCCTATGTGGTACCCATATGAGCCTGCCTGGTTATGGATGGATGGAAATAACAGTACAAATATGTTAATAAAACAAGAGACATAACATGTTATAATGAATATTCACCACCACCAAACTTAAACTCGAAATGTTACAACATCTGATAGTGTAAATTTGCCACATTTTTGGACACACTTGTGATGTGGATATTACAGAGCTATACAGTGCACATTTCTAACAGAGTTGGTATGTGTAACAAATATGCTTGTGAAAATAACTTCAATGAAGTTTTTGTATATTTATTGCCAGCGGTTCACAAACTTTTTCGTACAGTGCGACCTTTCACTACATGTCGTGTTTTATCTGGGTCCGTAATGGGACCACAGGATAGTAATAACACAAATCTGCTATTATAAAATACATATAACCCGTCAGGGCCGTAGCCACATTGAAGACCGGCATATGTCGAATTTGGAAAACGTGATGACTCCAATTTCGAGGCAAATATGTGACAGCTGAACGATCTGATAGAAATGCCAAATGCTGCTTTCAAATTGCGTGTAGACATCAGCACACAAATCCCTCCAAATACATCTGTCCTCAGTCATTCGAACGAGTATATCGGACCAGTCCTTCATGTTGTCAGTCCAGGGTTTCCTCTTGCTAACTTCTCCACTCCTGAACGTTTCCTTGCCAAATAGCGCTGGAAAGTGAATTGCGTCTCGTTAATACACACACAGACCATATCCTTGGTACATTCCAAGCTGGTACACACGGCATCGCATGGAATCTTATCCAGTCTATCAATCTGTGTATCACTAATCGTGAATATTGCACACGTTTATTCCATACTTATTCCATACCTGATAAAGCAGTGGCAGTAGATGTGAAATGTCACAAGCTGCCACTACTCTCAATGCTGGTAACAATTTGCGGGCTTTAGTTTTTGTCTATCACCAGGTGAATGATTGTTGATCGCATTCACAATTACCGTTAAGCGTAGGGGTGGGAGCTTAAGCTGTTGTTCCAAGGCCAGATGTGTCGCCGTGGTTGCATTTAGTCCATGTTTGTTCAAGGTTATCTTGATGTTTTCTATCCACCGTTTTCTTTGTCTACCTTTGGCCTTACGCCCGGATATTCTTGTATTATATGCTCTTATTGGTATTTGGTTTGGCTTCATTCTCATAAGGGGACCGAACCATTTTACTTGCTGTCTCTCAACATGTTCGATACATGATATTATACCGACTCTTTTCCTAATGTTTTCATTTCTTATTTTATCTAGTTTGGTAACCATTGCAGATTTTCTCAGACACTTCATTTCACATGTGACGATTTTTCTTTGCTGCGAAGCTGTAAAAGACCATGTTTGACATTGGTAGCACATTGTTGGTATAAAAATTATAGATATTATTTGTTTTTTAAATTCCATCTTGATCTTTGGATGAAGAAGTAATGGTGAAAGTTGGTAAGTCACCGTGTTTGCTTTCTCAATATGTTCTTTGAAGCAAAGACTGCGATTGAATGTTACTACCTTATGGTATCAACATCGATGCTATATTGTTAATCCTATCATCAGCCAGGGCGAAGTTGTCTACTCCAGGTCAGAGCTGCTGCTACATAGCTTTTGTAGCAATTCTGTATCATCTGGTCAAACCCACTGTGCTCTTTGCCTTTTGCGCAGTCCTGGAGTATGTGTTCAGTGGATTGGTTTCCGGATCCAAATGGACATTCGTTTGTGTATACCATCCTTAGCCTGCAGAGATGACCCAAGTATGCAGTGGCCTGTTCTAAGTCAAAATACATGTAGTGTTTTCTGCTGATGCATTTGGAAGAGAGGAACTGGGCTTGTCTTCAACTTATATTTGTTTAGTTTATGTGTATTTGTTGTGACTTTTGCTTCTCTGTAGGAATTTGAATGCCTGGATTTTTTTCAGTTCATTACTCTTTCTGGACAGAGCATCAGCTATTTCATTTTCCATGACTCGAGAGTATGAGGAAATTAATTGAAGGCTGTCTAATCGACGTAGTTTTTTGGATAGCATTGACCTTGCCTGATGTTGTGCAGAAGGCTATACTTTCTCTAGTGCTCTAGATTGATTCCAGTATGACTCTGCAGTCAGAGAACATATCTATCTTCGGTGACATTTGCAGTTCTGGTTCCGTGAGGACTATTATGACATAATAGAGTGCAACCCGTTTCTGGTTGGAAGAGTAGTTCCCGGTTGAAAAAAAACTTTACATACCGGTAATACCCTCCCGTCTTTGACTCGTATGAATATAACTTCTACCGTTGTTTACTACCTCATCAACATATCATTCAGTGTAAACTGTCCATTTCTTATGGTTGTATTTTCTATCACCTCAAGTGGTAATAATTGTAGTTGCTCATTGTCTATTACGTAATGATGATATCACTTCCGAATGTTTGTCCACATTGATGTTGTGTGTTACGTAACAGTTTTAGGTAGAAGCGTGAAACCTTTGAAGTCTTGCTACGTGAGAATTTAATAGGAACAGTATTAATAATTTAATCTTAATTAGTTTCCTCCCTGATAATATGCGTTAATGTGAAAGGGAAAACCCAACATTTTTATCACGCGTACGCTCTCAATTAACAAGATCTGTTTGATCTTTCTGGTGCCGGATGATTGTCTTGATCAGCAAGCCACCAGATAACCTTTGTTTGCTGAACATCAAAGCTTACCGATTTTCTTTGAAGGTTTTTGATCAGACTCGTCGAGGTCGACACTCCAATGAAATACTTGTAATTTGAGTATCGATGTACGTTTGACTCCAGTATCAAATGTATTATTAATTACCGTTGTCTTTGGAATATTGCTGGCTTGATTGTTGTTTTTGAATGTTTGAGCTGTGTACTTTATTGCGATTACAAGCTGGATTTTTTTTAGTGTTGAAAATACTTTCGGAGTGATCCCTTGATCGGGGGCTCTATAGAGCTGATTTTTGTTAGGTAATGGAAGTTGTGACGTGATTGTAACGGTTCACAGAATTGCTTTGATATATTTTTACTCATGCTTCAAGGATTGTACGATTTCACACGGGTGGACGGCGCTTCAGGTCAAAGCTTATATTATGACTGCGCTGGTGTAGCACTAAGAAAAACCTGCCCTGCATAGTAACATCATAGTTAATCAAATCAATCGGGTTGTCAACACCGCCTTATGATAGTCTTTCATCAGATTCGATGTAATGAATGCATCGCGTAAACTGCAATAAAACATTACAAATAAAATGACTAGAATTAAGAAGCATGCTAAAGATAATTTAACACAGCACAAATTGAAGTCTGTGAAGATAAAATATAAGTGCCAGTGTTATGGATCATTTTAAGAATAAAATAAAGGAAAGCTAAAGTTAAACTAATAAAATGTCCATCTGGACACCTGTTCCCTCCTCAAGGATAACTTAGTTAATCTATTTCTTCCATCTCTCACATGGCATCCCTGATTGGATAATTTTCTACTCATTGTTACAACTAGCACCACACAAGAACAATATTCTCATCCTTCATTGCTAAGCTTCACTATTCATCCCAACTCTTACCTGATGCCCCCGCATGGGTAATCTACACTATATTCATCCCAACTCTCACCTGGTGCCCCCACATGGAAAAGCTAAACTATTCATCCCAATCTCACCTGGTGCCCCCACATGGGTAAGCTACACGATTCATTCCAACTCTCACCTGATGCCCCCACATGGGTAAGCTACACGATTCATCCCAACTCTCACCTGATGCCCCCAAATGGGTAAGCTACACGATTCCTCCCAACTATCACCTGCCACGTGGATAAATTGCTACACTATTTCTCCCAATTCATCTTGTATCACCTGCTACTGCATTGTTTCCAATTTTGCTAACTTATTTCAGTTTTCTTTTGTATTTCTTCCAATTCTCTCCATATACATGTTTCTCACACATCTCACCTTTAACTATCTGGTTACCTATTCCATCATCCCGATTTACCACCTTGCTTAACTCGTGACTGGTTTGCTTCCAGCTCCCACCTGTACCAACAAATATATAACTGGCTGCTCCATTTTTATTTCCAGCAGCATCTGCACCACCTGGATAATTTATTACTCCTTCCCAAGCCAAGAGTACAATCGTATAAAACATGAAGGGAATAACACGAGAAATGTAATACAGAAGCTAGTCAAGCAAATGTTGTGGCTAATCAGCCAATGTGGCATGAACTTATAACATAGAGAATACCCACAACTGTAGTCTAATCAAAGGACCCCCTACTTGTTATAAGCCGTTCACTGCACTCCAGGTAGTAGTTCAATATATGCAATCTTGTCTCTTTCATCAGTTGCCATAGGTAATTTTTATTTCTAACTCACTGGATATACATTTTATCTGCTCTACTGACAGAAAGTAATGGTCAGAGCAAGGGCACTGACAGAAAGTAATGGTCAGAGCAAGGGCACTGACAGAAAGTAATGGTCAGGGCAAGGGCAGAGTTTTCCATATATAGGCCCAAATCATTACAGATGATAACAGTTGTGAAGGTGAAATTATATATCCTACTGTGGCGTCTATCAATGAAGTGCCATGCGGAGTGGCGTAGGTGATGTTTTTTCTTCATATCTCCCAGTCTCTTGTGTTGTTAATAAGATCAGTTGGTGACATTCTCTTATGCCACAGTGACAATTCATCCAGCAACTTCCCTCTTTGACATCCTCTTTCTCATCTCCCATGATCTTTCCAGTGGTTACTAAATATTCAAGTTTTGCTCTTCTTATCACATGCCCTAAATTCTTGACTATCTCCTAATTTTTGCTATAATTTGTCTTTTTATTCCAGCATTATTAGGGCATCTTCTTTAGTTTTCTTAGCTGTCCATGGACTTGTCATCATTCTCCCCAAAAATCACATCCCAGTAGCCTACATCTTACTTTCAGCTTTTTTTGTTTACAGTGAATGCTTCACATCCATAGAAAAAAATTAGTTCAATCTAACATCCTAGCTTTCAAATTCAAATACATTTGAATACTCTGTTGTACAGGATATTTCTCATTTTTTTGAATTGCTGATCTGGTTTGTACTATCTTGCTCTTGATCTCATTGTAGCAATAGCCATCTGGTGTTAAAAATGTGCCAAGATACTGGACTTTATTCGCCTTATTTAATTTTGCATCACTGATATTAGTACTGCATCTTGGAGGTATTTCTTTGAAACAACTACCGGTATTACTTCTGATTTCTTCTTGTTTAGGTTGAGGCCTTTGTTTTCACTTTCTTGTACTACCAGGTCTAACAGGGCTAGTTCTTGTTCTCAACCTTCAATTAGTATTATATTAACAGGAAGCGAACAAGAAGTACAATGGACGAAAAGGACAACAAGTAGATGGACAAAATAGCTGCTCCTCCCAATGATGTATATTTGACATAATGATTGTGCTGAGGAGTAGAATTACTCATCAGTATTTGTATACCAACAACAACAACAACATAATGAATATTTTTATTGCTAATGTGTAGCAGACATGCAGATTATTTCTGTGATATTTTCTGTATTTATACCTAATTGTTTTGATATTTAGAAGATGTTTAAAATTCTCTTGCAGGTCTGAGCAGTTTGATTTTAATAAGAAACACAAGTTATGTTTGCATCACATGTTTGTTACTGCTATGTTTTGATCATACAAAGAATTACAAAATCTCCTTGTTTTTGTGTTATAGGCCCAGTGTGTACAGATCAAAAACTCCACCCTACCCGGGCCATGTTTCATATGCTCCAGTGTCAGCTCAGGATAGCGAGCTGCAGAGCTTGTCCAGCGATGCACTTACAGATGACACCATCTCAGTCACAGACAGCAGCGTGTGAGTCACTATTGTATCTCTGTCCAGCCTGCAGTACATTACTTCATATGTTTGCTTACCCATAAATCTAGCCATACACCCATATATATAACACCCGTACATCTAGCCATACACCGGTACATCTAACACCCATACACCAGTACACCTAATACTATACATCTAGTCATACACCTGTACATCTAACACTCGTACATCTAGCCATACACCCATATATGCGGGATCATACTTTTTATGTCCATAAATCCAGCCATACTTTTTACTCCCATACATCCAGCAATACCACTCATACATTCAGGTATACATGCATCCATACATCAGTACTGACAGCCATACAATAGTACATCCATCCATAAAGCATTACATCAAAGTTTACATCCATATATACAGCATTACATGCAGGTTTACAACCATCTATATACCAGTACATCCATCCATACACAGAACATCCAAGTGTACATCCAGCAATACACCAGTACATCCAACCATACACCATACATCCATACATACACCAGTACATCCATACATACATCAGTACATCCACCTATACACCAGTACATCCATACATACACCAGTACATCCATACATACATCAGTACATCCATCTATACACCAGTATGCCCATCCATGCACCAATTACATCCAGCCATTCACCAGTACATTAATGTATAAATACCATTTATACATCATTACATGCAGGTTTACATCCAGTCATACACCAGTACATTAATGTATAAATACCATTTATACATCATTACATGCAGGTTTACATCCAGTCATACACCAGTACATCCATCCATACATCCAACTATACACCAGTGTATAGGGGGGGGGGGAGACTTTGTTGTTGTTTTTCAACTCTTTCCAGAGTTTTTTGAAAAGTTCTTCTCATTGATTTTCTATGTATCCTTCTTGTCAGATATTCTAACTCACAAATATCTTCTTTAATGTCTTCCATAATTGCTGGGTTTTTTGTGTGGATGTTATGGTCTGTGGTTCATCTTCTTCCTTCTCAGTATAGTGGTTTCCAAATCTGGAATTTCTGTTGGTGTTATAAGTACTTCTTCTGATGATCGTTGTGCGCCCGAGAATTAGGTGAGGCTGGTCCCATCTGAAACATTAACTAAGTCTTAGCTTCTAAAAGAAAGGAACCTGTATTACACATAGATATCTTTAATAACAACATTCGTTCATGGACATAAATTATGTGAAAACAATCTATGTTATGACATGTAACACATCCTTTCAGTCTTTATACTCACAGGAAAGAAGGCAGTTGATTCCCTGGCTATAGACTGACTGCCTAATGTTTCTAACATCAAATCAGATGATCTTTCCGAACTATCCGACTTAACTAACTATCACACACACACACACAAAAACAGTTGAAAAATTGATTGACAGTCACTATAAACGTATCCTTCGAGTCAATAGTTTACAGTTGTCCAGGTTAATTGTATGATTAACTCGGCTATCCAAACAAGATCGAAAATGAAGTTAGTGGTGACAAGTTAGTGGTGACATTGATAACGTAGTGTTCACTGTTCATAAACTTGTCGAATCCATTGGCTAGTGAGTTTACACAATTTAACAAGGGGTGTGACTTTGATAACGTAGTGTTCACAGTTTATTCACTAAGTCATCCCACTGGCTTGAAATGGACATCTACGCCCGAAGGTAATGCTCCCAAAATAACGTTGACAGGGAAAAGACAGAAAGTTCACCCAAATTCAAGGTTTCTGACTGATTGTATCCCGGAACAGGCGCGAAAGTTGAGTAACCTGTCACACAGGCTCAGTTGGTAAATGAGGCTTAAAAGAGGCATGAACTCTAGAAAAATAACTTTCTCTAATAAGATGTAATTTAGATGTACAGCTACTTAGCGAATTGTCTTACCAGTATAGGGTAACCATGCAGTGGATACCCTCTCACTGTGGAATACCAGGCAATGAAAAAGCAGACCAACTGGCTAAGGAAGGTGCTGCCGAAGACCAACCAGATATATCAATCACCTACCATCAGAAAAAACAGATGATCAAGTCAATAAGAAAGCCACAAACGCCAACACAAGATGACTATCACATTATGAACAGATCAGAACAAGTTATAATTCTACGTCTCAGAACAGGACACAACCGACTCCGCAGTCACATGTATACAAAGTTCAAGATTGGCAACACGGCCATGTGTACATGTAGCACAGAGTGACAAACATATACTTCAAGAGTGTTCTGAACATGAAACGCTGAGGCAGACATATTGGCCAGAGGAAACAACACTGGAATCAAAACTCTATGGGACACTGTATGAACTACAAAAGACAGTGAGTTTTATTCAGGAGACAGAATTACAGATATAGACATGTTTCAAGTGAACGAAAGAAGAAGAAGAATTAAGGAGACAGAATTACAGATATAGACATGTTTCAAGTGAACGAAAGAAGAAGAAGAATTAAGGAGACAGAATTACAGATATAGACATGTTTCAAGTGAACGAAAGAAGAAGAAGAATTACAGCTGGTGCTCTGCTAAAGATGTTTAATTTGCGAACGTTTTGAGGTCGCTATTGCAGTTCTTCTCCTGATTTCTGCAGCACAATCCCCTGAACTTTTTGTGTGCATCCAAATATTCACAATGAATGACATCTTCTAGTTCATTGTTACCAATTATGAGTTTTGGTCGGGTTATGACTTTGTTATGAATTTTGTTTCTTCCTATTTAAGAACAAATTCTGAGCTTGACTGTGTTTGTGTGTATGTGTTATTTGAGCTTGACTGTGTTTGTGTTATCTGAGCTTGACTGTGTTTGTGTGTATGTGTTATCTGAGCTTGACTGTGTTTGTGTGTATGTGTTATCTGAGCTTGACTGAGTTTGTGTGTATGTGTTATCTGAGCTTGACTGTGTTTGTGTGTATGTGTTATCTGAGCTTGACTGTGTTTGTGTGTTTGTGTTATCTGAGCTTGACTGTGTTTGTGTTATCTGAGCTTGACTGTGTTTGTGTGTATGTGTTATTTGAGCTTGACTGTGTTTGTGTTATCTGAGCTTGACTGTGTTTGTGTGTATGTGTTATCTGAGCTTGACTGTGTTTGTGTGTATGTGTTATCTGAGCTTGACTGTGTTTGTGTGTATGTGTTATTGATGTAATCACTTGTTTCAGGTCTTCCTCGTTATCCATTAACATAAGTGTCTCATATGCATCTATAATATATGATCTCCTGTCTTCCGATGGTAAGAGCATAAAACTATGTGTCTGGTCATCTCATACGTTTTTCATTGTATTTTCTGCCTAGATATTAGAACAAATATAAGGAGAGAGTATCCTTGTTTTACTCCTTTCTACACACTTAACCAATCTGATGTTTCGCCATTTGCTGTTACTGCTTCTTCTTCTAATTCGTGAATATCCCTGACATTTTTCCATTAACCCACATCCCACAAAACACTGTGAAAACAGACTAAACAAGAACCATTAAACGTTGAAGAGGGTTGGCTATTTAGCTACATTATAATAAGAAAGCTCGAGTTTTGTTGGACATATTATAATATAACATGTGCATAACAATTAGATATAATAATTAGAAAATTATTGGAGCCTATGGTTGCTGCTATATACTCTGTTCACTCTAAGAATGAAGTGGGTCAAAACACACCCCCACGTTACTCAGCGACAACAGGTGATTTTTAAACAGCTGACATGTAGAAACAATATTTTAAAACAATATGTAAGCCACATTTTAAAACGAAATTTAAAAACAATATTATTGGGAATTTAACAATCGATTAATGAGTTCTGCGTCCAACAACCAATCAGAAGCACTGACCCACTTCAGTCTTAGAGTGAACAGAGTATAGCAGGAGTAAATGCTAATAAGACGACGATGGATACGATACTTCTTAGATTGTTTCGACATGTCCCTGGCTGCGGCATCAAAACTTGCTCCGAATGATTCTCCATACAGAAGACTACTACTGGAAAGAATGTCACCTGGTTAATATTCAAGATTTGTGGAGACACCCTTAGATAAGTTGATTAATGCAAGGATTATGAGACTTCAAATGTCCGCATAATTATGTCAGATTATGACGCAGTGCAATCCATGGAGTAGGACCGGGGGAGGAGTGTAGCACTAGTTTTATTTAACACGCTTTATAAATATTTATGTTATGAAGACAAAATATCCCGTTGTAAAACTGAAAATACTTGTGCCCGTTCTGGTTACCAGACAAACTTAATAATCTTGGCTAGTAATTATAGTGTTTATAACTGTGTGTGTGTCACGTCCTTTGATGTCGCAGGCGTTAATGCTGTAATAAGAGATTGTGTCGGGCTGCACGGCGCGGCTGCTCGCCGTTTTATCAACCAGGTTTCGTCCCGTTTCCACCCGCGTTAAAGCGCTCAAGCCCAGCTGTTCACCAGACATCAAAGGAAAACGAATATCAAAGAGACTTGACGCGAAGCTGCTTAAAGTGAGATACGGAGAGGCCGACGGAACCTACGTGTGCTTTGCTGTTGTTTTTTTGTTTGTTATTACGTGCGCTTGTGCACGCAAGTATGTATAGGGGACGGTTATTTCACAGCTCTATTCAAAAGTCTGGTAAGGGATCTGCGGGTTGATAAGTCTGCCACGTCACAGAAAGCAGTTTTTCCTTGTTATCTGTTCTTGCCAAATACGGCTTCCCAAATATATATTTAAAAATAATTACGGATCTATATATATGGCAACTCTCGATGTTGTGTTGAAACAAATGAGAGTAATACTTAATAGTTTTAGATAGAAAGGAGTAATACAAGGATACGCTACTTGTTGATGATGTGATGAGAATAGCAAAACCTGAACATTTAGTAAGCACCGGAAAAATCAAGGGAAGAAGAGGCAGAGAAAGACAAAGAGAAATGTCTGGATGAGTTGTCACTGTGGCACAAAAAGCTATCACCAACTGAACTTATTAATAAATAACACAAGAGACATACATTTGTGGAGAAATATGATCGCCTACGTCACTCCATTGATATGTGTAGAAAAAGGAAGGATGTGTATCTGTCTGAGATGGGCAATCATTTTAGATCGACGGACCTGATTGAGCATATCACGTGTAGTATTGGGGAATAACATAAATCTAGTTTTGGTCCTTTGGAACTCATGTAGTGTCATCTGACATGTGTATATATATAGTGCTTTTAATTCTATCCTGGCAGGCAAGACAAAAATGGTTTGGCGGTCTGTGTTTTAGTCCGCCCTTGGTATTCATCCTCGATGCTAGATCTGTATCATCAGGTGCCATGTCTGCTGGCGTATGCGTTCTTGAATCTCCACATCTCTCTTATCTCCAGTATTATGTATCAAGAATCGTTGTTGTTTCCCTGCCATGTCAGGTTGTTAAACTAATATTTTCTCACGTTTTCGCTCTCTGTCTTTGTTGCCTGTTGTAACTATGTTCTCCAAACCTTCTTGTCTTATAACATAGCCAAAAAATGAAGATTGTCTTTTCTCTATATTATTGATCCTTTTCGCATTTGATTCTTTCAACACCTCCACATTAATTTTCCTGGCAGTCCACGGTATTTTCAGCATTCTTCTATAGAACCACATCTCTGCTGCCTCTACTTTCCCACTTTCCAGTTTGTACATTGTTCAAGACTCTCATCCATATGTTAGTATAAGAATTATGTAGCACTGCAAAGCTCTCTTCATCTCGAATGACAGGCTCATATAACACAGTATATTTTTTATTTTTCTGAATGCTGTTTTTGTCTGCTCTATTATGCTTCTTATTTCTATAGAACTTCTTCATTCTGGTGTTGTAACTAGTTACTTGAATTGGTGGACCTGTTTTAATACTATATCATTCACTTTGATCATGCAAGCTGTGATATTTTGTTTCTTTGAAACAAACAACACTTCTGAATTTTTTATATTTAAGAATTGGCTTTTCTCTTTACTTTTTCTTTTCTTTTTATGTCACTACTGCATTAATCAATTCTTGAAGATATTCCTTGCTTTTAATAATCAGAAGTGTCATCCCCGTATCTTAAATTATTTTTGTTAATGTTTTCCCCTGATATTCCTGTGATATTAAAAATTGTACGCATTATATTTTTCACTGTATAAAGAGAACAGGTCTTGTGAAAGTACACAGTCTATTACATTGTTTTATATGTTGAAACAGGCCAAATTGAGTTCCTACTAGTATTGCTGCTGTTTGTTGCCAGTACATGTTCTTGATGATTCTTAAATCTTTACTATCAATGTTCAAATTCTCTGTTTAACTTTATCAACTGCTTTCGTGTAGTCTATAAATCAGAGGTACATGTCTGTTTTTAATTCTAAAGTGCTCTAAAGATATATACAAATAAATTCCAGTAAGAAGTAAGATGATAAATTAAACATTCTTGAGACTAACGGGAATTGAAACCAGGTCTGTTCGAATAGCACCTAATCTCCTTGCAACTCGAGTAAACGGGTTTTTCCGTACTTGACTCCAAAAAAAAAAAGAAGCGATGTTGTCAAGATTTGATCAAGCTGTTTAATAAAGTCACAGAGAACGGACCAATCGAGACAAGGACTATTACGACAACGAACAAGTACAAGTATTGAAGTATCCTCAGTAACACAAACATATAACATATATTTTAGTACTACCAGTGCCAATAGGTCATCTTGTAAACATAAATATCCTAGAGACAGTACAATGTCTGCAACATTTCTCAACAGAGCAACACACTACCTACCTTCAGTTTCATTAACATCACGTAACTGCTGGTTCAAGACAAATCCCGTGATACCCCAGTTTCCAGTTCTGCTCAACATTTCTGTTTTTAAACTAACTTCGCTATTCTGACAGAATGACACCTATCCCACATATGCACCAGTCATGTATGTGTGATTCATGTGGATACGATCTCTCACAGTTTGACAGAGACCTACATTTCGATTACTTAACACCCCTCTATAGGGTCTGTTCAATGTAATACGGGCGTTGTCATGGAAAGGAATACTGATAGAAAAACTATCTACAAGTACTATTTCTACATCGAAGATTATCTGAAGGACCATCTACAAATATCTCGTCATCTAAAGCTGCCTAAGAACTGCAACAATGCTTTAAAAAAAATATTCCACGCATTCTGACATCCATCCTCTGTCTTCGCTCTTGATGCTTGTGTATACTGTTGCCTCCATCTTAATTTCTCACGCTTTTATCGTGATATGATTTTAAAATAGTGTCTAATATCTGCATGCAAGCTTTAATTAAAATCTTGTGTCCATATTTCTCTGCTCGTGCACCTCCTTCCCTCCTGAAGTAGTGTATCTTATTTGATTGTGTCTATAAAATGTTTGGCAGTACATCCACATATGAAATTATCGGAATTGACTTTCTAGCCGCTGATAAATTATCGTTGTCTATTACATCCAACAGCAATACAAAATATACATAAAATGTGTCTCAGATTTGTAATGTTGTATGAATATCCTCAGATGTTGTTGAATCTTTGTTTTGTCATTCATATTTTACCCTTGATTTCCTAGGAGACCGTGCACAATAAAACATAGATGCTTTTTGTAAACAGCAGGGGAAAAGCTATTACGGACAACTTCATCCCTCCCAAATGTCCCGCATATAAGATCAAAGTAAATAAGAGGATAATTAAACCAAGTGGACCGATTGAAATACGTGAAGCATGAGTGATAACACGCATTAAGTTACAGGGTGGGCGTAAATTATTCACACAATTATAAGCTTTAATAAATTCTCACGTGTAAGAGATATTTGAACATAATTTATGGTGATTAATACCAAAACTTCACAGATTAGTGTTTTCTTTTTCATAACAGCAAATATACTGATCGTTGGTTGACGCAAGTAGCGTTTCATTCGACCACACTGTGTACACCAAAAAAAGTTATGGTATTTTCATCTTGTATGATTATTTTTCTTTTGTATTCTTTATCACACTCCTGTCGATTGGCACAAAGTAGTAATAACAGACTACGTTGTATCTTGGTTTATAGCTTGGTTGCGATATGTAATCTTGCAGTCCCAACATATTTGACTTCAGTATTACAAAATTTTACATACGGGTGTCTCAGCTGCAGTGCATTAAAACTATAGTAGCATGCAGATGTACCCTGTGTAATATCAATTATAGTTTATTCCAAGGCGAGGGCAATGAGAAATCTCAGGGGTTAAGATGTACAGTAAATGAGGTACAGTCAATGGGGTGATGTTTTGAGAGGACAGAAGGGGGCATGTAGGGTCGAGGGACAGCAGAGGCTATTTAGGACCAAGGGGACAAAAGGGCTTTATCCAACAATGAATCATTCAAATTACACAAAATAAGATGACACTACTACTACTTTTTATGAACAGTAAGACGAAGTGCAATTCTGTTAATATTAATTGAACTCTGTCTTTCTGAAGCCTGGTCCCAACTAGGATTATTCAAACAAGGGACAATCTTCTGTTGGAAAGGGAAGTTTAAAAAAAAAACAAACTGTATGAATTAATTTAAAACGTCTCAGCAACAGCAAACGTTGGTTTACAGGCATGGTAAAACCTTTCAATTTACTTTGTGTAAATGCAATTAAAGAACTACGGAAACCAATGTTACAGTATTTCGCAAGTTCAAAACTGTTTTCCTCTCAAATGAGATAATATATTACAAACAGTGAGTTTGTGCAACGAATAGAACACCGTTCTTGATTACCCACAGTCTCCTGCTCAAACTACACTATAAATTGTGGAGATATATTGAAAGTGAACGCACAAGAATTAACAAGGAAGAAAAAAAAAGGAGGAGGAAGAAAAATAAAATGAAGAAGATAAAAGTAAAATTAAATAGTGGGAACTTAAGTGATGGAGTTGGTACAGAAGTACATCAGAATATTTGAACCGTGTATCGAATTACATGCATAACTCAAACATGATCTTGCCTAATCTTTTATGTGCTTACGTTTTCCACACATTTTAATGTTGAAATATGAAGGCCAAGTCCCTCCAGTTCAGCTCCACTTACACATTCACTTTGAAAGCATTAATACATCTGTTATTTAGTTGTATAGTAAGATCATGCGGGGTTTTTTTTTAAAAAGTGAGATTACAAAGAAATGATGAATACAAGAAACATGTTTTTTAGTTTACAAGAATGTTTCAATAAGTTTTCTTGGTGAAAATTAAGCGCATCAAAGTGTTTGTTTGATTCAGACACGAAACTTCAGTTTCTCATATTCAGTCAGCATCTTAGAAAAAAAAAAAAAAAAACGTTTATGTCGTTTCTGATTTGATTAACTCTTTAGAAGTACTTGTAACAGAATTTACACATTTTAAATTCTTTCATTTGGATATTAACGTACATAAGGTTTCTTGATTTCCACAAATATGGAGTTCGTGTTTGTGAAATATTTTGCTGTGAAATTACTTAATTTCCACTTAGGTAACCCAATACAGATGTTTTACATAGTAAGTACATTGTAAGCTTAGCCAAATATACCAGTTGTATTGTAGTACATTTGTTAGTTTAAACAGATATACCAGATGTATTGTAGTAATACGCTTGTCAGTGTTACCAGATATACCAGTTGTATTGTAGTACATTTGTTTGTTTAAACAGATATACCAGATGTATTTAATACGCTTGTCAGTGTTACCAGATATACCAGTTGTATTGTAATAACAGTTGGTGTAGCCAGATATGCATGCCAGTTTGTTGTATTGTAGTACAGTTGCTGATGTAGCTGGATATATTGGTCAGAAAGATCAAACTTCCTTTTTTTAAATACTAAAAAAAATAATATAATACGATGGTATTGCAAACAAGTCAGTGCATGCTAGTCGAATCGAGCTGAATTTCAAATCTATAAATACCAGTTGTTTAGAAAAAATACTCATTGTTTTTGTGTGCTGTTCCAACAATCATTCAAAAGTGTGTTGCATCTTTTTATTTTGCGAATATTGTTGCACATTGTATTACTTCATTATGTGTGAATCTAAGAAGAAATGGCTATAGTACAATGTTGAATATTTGAAATATGGATTCATTCATTGGTACCATATCTTCCGGCATAGGCGTTCATGTCTCTTCACAGTCTTCTGTTTGTTATACATTTAAATATCGTTTTTGATGATTCTGCATCATGCTAGGCTTTCAAGCCATCCAACATTTTCTCACGTTGTCTTCCTCTGTTCCTCTTACTCTCGATCTTTCCAGTTGTTACGAATTTAATCTCTTACGAACCAATTATTACCTATGTGTTTCATTTCTCAAAAAGTATTTTAAAATAAGCAATGAAGGCTTCTAGGCTACAAGAGTTTTTGACTACAATTCATTCTGACAAAAAGGATAAAGATTTGTCTAATTTGCAAGTACTTGAAGAAAAATATTTTAAGCGCCCAACTATATCAAAACATTTTCGTCGTCCACTAAACAAAATACTGACGGATTACAAGCTTCTTATATTTAATTATTAAACTTAAAAGCTGGAAAATGACACACATTTGGTGATGAATTAACCGTGCCAGCAGTAAAAGAAATGTTCACGCGAGAGGTTGTTGTAAAGTGTGTTTATCGGGCAATAATTGCCAGTGAGCTTGCTTACTATCACTAGGTTACAGCATGCCCTATACCCTATTCCGAAAAAAGAAATATTCGGGTTGTGATTACTCGTCTGACAGGATCCCATCTCCAGTCGACCTAGCTGTAAATGGATACCTGGCGCATGAGGTAGGGAAGGTAAAACACAAGGAAGGAATTGGGTATCCCACCTAATTGCTGCGACAACTGCGTACATGAAGAGTTATCTTCTCATCCCCGGCGGCAGGTTGCTGCTATTGACCCCCCTTTACTAACCGAAACCTTCTCCGATAAGTATATCTTACTACCAGAAACTTTCCCAGAAAAACACTTTACTATCAGAATCATTCTCAGATGAACACTTTTTCTGCTAGAATCATTCCCAGATAAACACTTTATACAGCCAGACACATTTCCAGATAAACACTTTTTTTTTACTACCAGAAACATGCTCCGATAAACACTGCACTAAACACACTATCAGATTCTAATGACAGTCGTTCCAATACGTGCGACGTTTTGAATCATCTAAATACGGAACATCAATCGCATGCTCACGTAAGGATGCTTGAAACATTATTAACAAACTTATGTCTTCAAACGACTTCATTTTGTAAGGACATGGCAACTTCATACAAAGTCGAAAAAAAGGGAATAATCACAAATAAAAAAAGCCGCATGTAAATGTCTTTGATGTCTGAGCAAGCATTTAATTTTTCAAAAATGTATGACTTCATCTTCACTTGACTTAATGTTCGAAACAGAAATGTGCTTTAAATACTGTTTCATATATTATTTTTCTTTCATTTATTCTGTTCACCATTTGCGTTCACTCTATTCTGCTGGATGACAGCATGTAGCCACGCATTCTCAAATCATCCGGCTGGATGACATCATGTAGTCACACATTCTCAAATCATCCGGCTGGATGACATCATGTAGTCACACATTCTCAAATCATCTTGCTGGATGACATCATGTAGTCACACATTCTCAAATCATCCTGCTGGATGAATGGCAGAATGTAGTCTGAAAGGCGAAATGCTCTGTGTCATGATTGAGACTGCATGGGATATCTGCGCTTGTCAGTCTGACACACTCAAGTCTTTTTTGAGGTTATTTTAGACTGTGGGATATAACCGCAAACTCCAGTCATAAACCTCCTTTCCTCTTATGATACGAATGGCAGGTCAATGTGTTGCCGTCATACGACTAGTTGTTTTCATAGTGGTTACCAATATTACATTTATTTAGCTGAACTCTTTTAATCTAGACCAACTCCTTGAAGTGAAGTCAAGAGAGGATGAAACTAAGATTGATCGGAATATCGAGCAGGACCACAGTCCTGCCCAAACAAGCAAACACTGGTGCTGAAGTCGGAGATACCAGACTGAGATGGACACCAGCAACACAATACGACTATATAACATCTTCACCAGAAAATTGGAAAAAATAAATAATCTTGAGTGAAGCCACTTAAATCAAATAATGTACAAAAAGCTAGTTTGTAATTCATTTAGAGCAACTATTGTTTTAAGCTACTGTTTGTATCCTTCTGTAGGTACTTGTCTGTTAATTGACCATAATTAACTTAAATTGACATGAAAGATAAATGACGTAAGTTTACAAACACAGTTTTGCTAACTCAAATGAAAATCCCAGGGGTAATTATGAAAAACATTCAAACTTTATATTTGTACGCCATTGCAAGTGTTCTTCATACGTTCTCAATCTGAATCTTCTGCCAACTAATAGAAACGACAAATACTATATTAAGTAATAATGTTACTGTTATAACCTATACTATACAATCGAAAACTAACACGCGCACACAAATATAGGTTTATTTACAAGTCATTACATAGATGTATGAAAGGTACCCATACAAATGAGTTTTTAATGAGCGATATGAGATGTTGTGGAAAGCCCATGTTCCCCATTATGTTCCATAGTTTCTGGTGTGTTACGCAGTCAAACGCCTTTGAGTAGTCAATGAAGCAGATGTATATGTCTGCATTTCACATATTTTCTCATGTTGAAAATGTGATCCCTGGTGCCTCTGTTCTGTCTAAAAACCCGCCTGAAAGAACTATCTTTTTTTCTCTGTTCATATATTGTTCCATTCTTTTCATGATTATCTTGAGAATATATATATGCATCGAATACTCGTATAAACCGGCAAATCAAGTGTCATGGATTAGAACAACCACCTGCGCGAGGTATATGTTCATATTCTCATCAACACTTTTATTGTTATTGTGCACCAAACATTACTGTGACAGTTTATGAATGTTCATACGTCGGAAATAGTAGATCGTGTTTTTGTCCATATCAGTGTGTGTTCTCAGAACAGCAGCATGATTAAAGATGTCACGCTCAAACAACTGCTCTATTTAGAGCCCAGTAAATTTTAAGTAGGAAGCCAGAGGACAATTTTAAAAAAATTCTTGAGACTAACGGGTATTGAACCAGTCCGTTCTACGGCACCAAATCGCCTAGCAACAATTGCACACGCGTTTTTCAGTACTTGACTAACCGCATCTCAACAGAAGAAAATAAAATGATCCTTCCGCACCCCTAGGATCATTGAAAGAAAATAAATCACCAGTTCTAGATACTATTCCAGCAGAACTCCTAAAACATGCTGAAGAGTTGATTACTGTTATAACAGCAATCTGTCATAAAATATGGACTAGAAAAACATGGCCTAGAAAATGGACACAATCGTTAGTAATACCGTTTCCTGAGAAGGGCAGCGTCAAACTGTAAGAATTACAGAACTATTAATCTAATCACCCATTCTAGCAAGGTGATGCTAAAGATAATTTGTAACAGAATGAAAGCTAAATCAGAGGAATTGTTAGTAGAAGAACAGGCTGGTGTCCGTTAAATCCTGCGGAAGGATCATTTTATTTTCTTCTGTTGAGATGCGGTTAGTCAAGTACTGAAAAACGCGTGTGCAATTGTTGCTAGGCGATTTGGTGCCGTAGAACGGACTGGTTCAATTCCCGTTAGTCTCAAGAATATTTAGAGCCCACAGTCACCATTAATAATATATACCAATACAACAAAGAGGTTAATGTAGAAAATGAGAAAAAACAGACCTATATTTCTGTGTCTGGCCAATAGATCAAGTCGATAAATCAAATAAATAAACATTTAAAAAAATCATGATAATCAGCAAAATTACAGAAAGGTGCTAAACATAAAAATAGATGGAGAGATACTAGAAGTAGAACATTACCAATACCTCGGACACCATAATCACATGATGGTAGGTGCGAAACAAATTTAAAAAACAGAATTTAAAAAAAATGCATTCTGTATTTTTCCCGTTATGTAGTTACAGGGAGCATTTGAGTGGTTTGTGTGATAAAGGTCGCATGCCCTTGCTGTCGCCACGTCTTGTTCAGGGTTAGTTTTAAAAAAATGTATACTCCCGACAGGAAAAAAACCCCAGCTCTTAATGATTGAAACAACCCATCCCTTAATGGTTGAAACAACCCAGCCCTTAATGGTTGAACTCAGGACCTCACGGCTGTAAGACCAAGGCTCTAATTTCTCGGCCATGCGCCACAAAGGTGCATATGAATTGCTAAAACACCTTCAATGACACGAGGAAAATATTAACATCTAAACATATTACAAACAGGCTAAAAAAATGAGAATGATACAATACTACATCTATGCTATATTAACGTATGGCTCAGAAAAATGTACAATGAATATACTAGACAGAATTGATGGCTTTTAGATGATATATAGAATTGGAAGAATTTCATTGAAAGAGAAGAAAAAAAAGAGGTTCTACCAACACTTCGTATGAAGAAAGAACGATTAAAGGAAATAAAGATGAAATAAATAAAGTATTTTGGACATTTTAAAAGACATGACACGTTGCCGAAGACCTTACTTGAGGGTAAAGTCGAGGGGAGACGAACAAGAGGTAGACATAGATACAAGTGGAAGAGAAACATAACAAGATGAACAGATTTCAGTCTAGCATGCACCACCATGGTTAGAGACATGGGATGTTGCAGGTCTGTTGCGGAGACGACGCTCAATGATGATGACGATGGTGTGTGTATTAACACAAACGAATACGTTGTAAATATTGGCAACAATTTGACGGCCAAAGCTGTGACATATTTCTCAAGAAATTATAGTAATACGAAAACATACACTATAGAGTCCCATTTAATTGTGCTGTAACGCACCATAAAGTGATTATAAGCGAACCAAGAGAACTAATATGTATTTGTCATGCTCCTTAATATAATCGAAATGAATTAGCCTCCAAGGTTGAAATGTATTTTTTTACACACAAGATTTTAATGTATGAAAAAAAAACCAAGATGGCAGCACTGATAAAATATTGCATTGTGCAATACGGAGAAGTTATACATCTATCAAATGTGAAATCAGGTGTTAGCTTCTGTAAACCAGTCTTACGTCATTTACATGCGTTGTCAATTTCAAATTAATTCGGGACAATAAACAGACAATCAGCTATTGTTTGTATTCCATTCATCTAAATTAGCTATTGTTTGTATTCCATTTATCTAAATTAGCTATTGTTTGTATTCCATTTCTCTAAATTAGCTATTATTTGTATTCCATTTCTCTAAATTAGCTATTATTTGTATTCCATTTCTCTAAATTAGCTATTGTTTGTATTCCATTTCTCTAAATTAGCTATTATTTGTATAGTGCACTTCTAGAGACAGCAACAACAGTTATAGGTGAAAAATATCATATCGGGCAATGTTTGGACGACTGACGACACAATGAATCTATGTGATAACCAGAGAGAACTCTTGAAGGTAAAGAAACAAAATCCTGTCACAGCTTGGCAGTTAAACAAATTAAATAGGGATATCAGAGAGAAGATGAAACGAGCCAAAGAGAACTGGATTTCTGAACAATGCGAGTCCATGAATAGAGACGTGAGCCAAGGTTACAACAAAACAGCGTTTGCCACTTTGAAAAGGTTAACACAACCACACCCACCAAGAACAACTGTCATTGAAAATGACGTCGGATGTGTTGTTCAACGAAAAAGAAATAATTAAGAGGTGAACGGAATGTGGAAGAGATTTATATAATGTGAAATTGTTACAGACTCTCATGTATTCAAAGATACTTTGTTTAATAACATGAAATAATTCATAATGCAAAAATATTGAGGGATGACTTGTCAGCACCCATAGGATCATTGAAAGAAAATAAATCACCAGTTCTAGATACTATTCCAGCAGAACTCATAAAACATGCTGAAGAATTGATTACTGTTATAACAGCAATCTGTCATAAAATATGGACTAGAAAAACATGGCCTAGAAAATGGACAAAATCGTTAGTAATACCGTTTCCTGAGAAGGGCAGCGTCAAACTGTGTAAGAATTACAGAACTATTAATCTAATCACCCATTCTAGCAAGGTGATGGTAAAGATAATTTGTAACAGAATGCAAGCTAAATCAGAGGAATTGTTAGTAGAAGAACAGGCTGGTGTCCGTTAAAACAGAAGTACCACAGAACCGATTTTAAACTGAAAATATTGATAGAAAAGCACGTAAAACATCATCATGCTTTTTATCATAATTTCAGTGATTTCACAAAGGGTTTTAATTGTGTGTGGCATCAAGGTCTGAAGTAGATACTGAGGCAGTATAACTTCGACACAAACATCAAAGAAGTTAGTGAAGTGCTGTATAAAGATGCAAGCAGTGCTGTTTGTTTTATAAATAATGACATTGGTGAATTGTGCAAGGCGGATATAGGAGTACGTCATGGTTGCATACTTTTCCTAATATTTTTTAACATGTGTCTTCAATATATAATGCAGGAGGCAGTATAGGATCACCAGACATCAATAACTATTGACAGTAGATCACGTTGTAACATGCGTTATTGATCTCTTGGATGGTTCCGAATCTGAACTCTAGCAGCTCACCTCAAAGTTGGAAGACGTTAGTTAATATGACATGTGATTTAGCAAATTAAAATCAAGTTATTGGTGACTAGTGAAAACCAAGCAAGATCCCAGGAATATCCCGTTCAACGGTCACAAACTAGAAGAAGTGACCATCCTGTATATTTCGGGTTCCAAATATGTGATGGTCGCAATTCGGGAAATGAGATTACGCTAAGACTCGATATGGCGATGGCTGACATGGCGAGGTTGAATATGATTTGGAAAAATAAGATTACCACTGGCTATTTGTATTATTACAGTAAAAATCAGTGTATTTAGATCGCGAATGCTAAATTTGTATACGGATGTGAAAGTTGGACACTCAATGTAGACACAGAAAGGATTCAAGATTTTGAAAACAAGTGCTATAGACGTTTGTTAAGCTATACAGAACACAAGACAAATATGTCTGGCATCAAATAAACAAATTTGCAGGTTATCAAGAACCACTTATGACAGTGGTCAAACGGCGTAAACTTGTTAGGTTTGAACATGTATCGAGACACCACTCGCTTTCTAGAATTATTTTGCGAGGAACAGTCCAGCGTGAAGAGAACAGAGGAGATAAGAAAATCCTACATTGATAACATCAAGAAATATTCTGGGCGTGATTTTTCTACTCTCCTCCAATTGGCTGAGGATAGAGTTGTTTGGAGAGTTTTTGTATCCAAGTATGTCACTCCTACCACCATGACGAGTTCTGGATCGTATGATTATTATTATTATTATTATTATTATTATTATTATTATTATTATTATTATTATTATTATTATTATTATTATTTATTATTATTTATTATTATTATTTATTATTATTATTACCAGTACAAATCCCTTGAAGTGAAAGGCATGGAATATAAATATACATTGAGACCAACGTGAAAGAAATACTAAGCGATGACGAACAGAACTGTGTGCAGCGAAGGACAGTCACCCTCAGTTTCCTTGACCATGAATATTCACAAGACATATGGGTCAAAGTATACACAGATGGGTCAGCAAAGAATGCAGTTTGGGATGTAGGTGCAGATGTATATATGCAATGTCCACACAATCCTAGAGATATGATCAGAACACCAACAGGGAAATTCTGCAATAATTATGATACAGAAATCCAGGCAATTAGAGTGGAAACTTAATAACTGCTGAACTTCAACCCTTGCCCACAGCCCGTGATATTCTGGACAGATGCAAGGCCAATGCTTCAAGCTCTCCAGTCCAGAAAACTAATAGACTTACAAAAACTACTTAATGAACTGTCTTACCAGTATAGGATAACCAAGCAGTGGATACCCTCTCACTGTGGAATACCAGAACATGAATACGCAGACCAACTGGTTGAGGAAGGTGCTGTCCAAGACCAACCAGATATACCAATCACCTACCATCAGAAAAAACAGATGATAAAGTCAATAAGAAAGCCACAAACACCAACACAAGATGACTATCACATTATGAACAGATGAGAACAAGTTGTAATTCTACGCATCAGAACGGGACACAACTGACTCCACAGTCACATGTACACAAAGTTCAAGATTGGCAACACGACCATGTGTACATTTGAATAAGATTGGTGACACGGCCATGTGGACATATACTTCACGAGTGTTCTGAGTATGAAACTCTGAGGCAGACATATTAGCTAGAGGAAACAACACTGGAATGAAAGCTCTATGGGACACTGTTTGAACTACAAAAGACAGCGAGTTTTATTAAGGAAATAGAATTACAGATATAGACATGTTTCAAGTGAATAAAAGAATTATTATATTTTTTGTATTCTTTCTTCTTGTGCGATAAGTTTAGTATACTCGGAAATCTACACATGAAGGAGGGCCACCTCTATGAATTTCAAGCGTCAGCAGAATGTTCTCCTGGGATATTGGAAAAAAAAGTCGCCTAAAAATTGGCATGTCTGCAGAATGTGTTTTGGAGTCTGGGGACCCTTTTGGCATGGATATTGGTCAGTTTAGTCAATTTTACTATGTGGAGATGTGCTTGCAGTCTACAGTGTCCTTATCGGAGCCTAAAATGATACTGTGCTGTGACGTTTGAAAAGAAGCTGCCAGTTCTCTTACACCGTGTATATTTGTAGTTTAAAAAAAAAATATGAGTTTTTCTTCAGTCAGTGATATTTTGTGTTTGAATTGTTCCTCTATTTGCCAGGACGTCAGCTTGCTCATTTCCTCCAATGTTTGTATTCCATTCATCAAACTTAGATAGTGTCTGTATTCCATTCATCTATCTTCGCTGTTGTTTGTATTTCATTCATCTCACTTTGCTATAGTTTATATTACATTAAACGAACTTTGCTATTATGTGTATACCATCCATTCATTTCACTTAACTATTGTTGGTATTCCATTCATTTCACTTAACTATTGTTTGTATTCCATTCATTTCATTTAACTATTCCCCATCGAGGCCAGAACCTTGAAGTGGTGATGGGGCTTAGTTCAGCCATCAGAGGCTGGAAACTAAGACTGGTCGGGCACTCCCACTCGAGCAGGACCATAGTCCGGCCCTAGTAAGCAGAGTGCTGAAGACGGAGACAACCAGCCAAAAGGCGCACAGATAATCAGGTTGCCACGCATAAAACACAATGGAAACATGTCTGCATCTAATAAATGTTATGGTGCCTGCCCTGTGGCGGACGTTCAGGCAGGGACGGTGCCGGGCCCTATACCTCGAAAGGGCCCAACCTCAGTTACTGGAAGTCCTTCTCAATTGCCCCGAGGAGCCAGGAGGCAAGGGAATAGAGCTACTGGCCAAACAAACAGACGACCAATAAAAATAATGCACTGGAATGCTGAGGGTGTCAACAGTAAAAGAGATGGATACAGCAAAAAATTGGAACTTGAAAATGTCCTCAGTGAAGAACAAGTTAATATTTGCTGTATCCAAGAAACACACCTCAGCAGCGACATAGCCTTCAAAATCAGAGGCTACCAGTGCTACCGATCTGACCGAAAAGACAGGCGAAAGGGTGGAATTCTGACACTAGTTAAAAACAATATCAGCGCATGTCAGCTGGAAGTATACATGGACGGGGCAGAATACCAGATGCTCCACATAAAAACAGACAGTGCAGAATTCCATCTCCTGAACTACTACTGCCCAAATGATAAACCATTGGCACTAGACACAATTCCAGATAAAGAAAGGCTTATGGTGTGTGGTGACTTCAACAGCCACTCTCAGAGCTGGGGCTACGATCATATCGACAAGAGAGGTGAGGAACTTGAGAGCTGGCAGGATGAAAATAATCTCATTCTTATTAACCAGCCAGCTGACTCACCAACCTTCTACTCGAGAGCATGGCACACCACCTCTACACCAGACCTGGCATTCTACTCACCAGGCCTGGAATGGAACATCACACGTGTCGTTGGAAAGCAGTTTGGGGGTAGTGACCACAGACCAGTATTTCTGAAAATTCACAATGAATATACCAAGGACAGCAGCACGCTCACTAGGTGGAACTATAAGAGGGCAGACTGGAAAATGTACCAGCATTTAACCAGTGTTCTAGCTAAGGACATGAACTTGGACAAAGACATCAATAGAGCAGTGAGTGAATTTAATAGATGTATACTACATGCTGCTAGTAAAACCATACCCAGGGGGGCACGCAAAAACTACAAACCCTACTGGAATGATGAACTGGAAAAGCTGCAAAATGAGATGGAAACATCTAGAAAGCAGGCTGAGAACAGACCTAGCCAAGAACATCACAACAAATATCAGCAAACAAAGGCTAAATTTCAAAGAGCCAAGTTACAAGCCAGACGGAACAGCTGGAAAGAAAAAACAGAGTCGCTGAACCTAGAAAGAGATACTAGGAAATTATGGAAACTTGTAAAACAACTAAATGATGAAGGTACAGGGAGAAATACCAGGATCACACTTTATAAAGATAAAAACATTTTAACAGGTAAACATGCAGCTGATTACTTTGCAGATTCCTTTGCAGAAGACAATAACGTCAAAGTCAGCCCAGACAAACAACAGGAGGTTCGAGCGAACCAGCAAAACATTGGACAAGACGAACCTATACCTGAAGTCATGGAGGCACCAATCACAATGAGAGAACTGGAGCTGATGGAGTGTCCAATGAAATGATTAGAAACCTGGGAATTGCAGCAAGAGCAAAGCTGCTGCAAATCTTTAACACAAGCTGGTCCACAGGTAATGTACCACAGGCGTGGAGAGAAGCAATAATGATACCACTCCTAAAATCAGGAAAAGATGGCAACACAGTCTCCAACTACAGGCCCATCAGCCTCACAAGCTGTTTATGCAAAACAATGGAACGCATTATCAATCTTAGGATGCAGTGGTACCTTGAAAGTGAAAACCTTCTGGTATCACAGCAAGCAGGTTTCAGACAGTGCTACTCTACTGAAGATCAGGCAACCTACCTCTCCCAAGAGATTGAGGATGCCTTCCAAGATAAGAAACTGGTACTAGCAGCATGGATAGACCTTAGGAAAGCATTTGATAAGGTCTGGAAAGAAGGGCTCCTAAAGAAATTGCGAAATTGCAGGGTTAGCTCAAGAATGTACAAATGGGTAAAAGCATACCTGCATAATAGAAGAGCCAGGGTACAATTAGATGGTCGCAAAAGCAAGAAAGTCCTACTGCGTCATGGAGTCCCCCAGGGAGGAGTCCTGTCACCCACACTTTTCTTGGTTTACATCAATGACCTAGTTGCTGAACTACCACACGAGATCAAAGTGGCAATGTATGCTGACGACCTGGTGATCTGGTGCACGGAAGAACATGCAACAGTGGCCACTAAACAAATACAAAGAGCTATCGATGCCCTAACCTTATGGGCAAATAGATGGTGTGTCAGCATTAACACAGATAAGTGCAGCACTACACTCTTTACCCTCTCACCAAAACAAAAAGCCGGTCATATCAAGATAGACGGAGAGCTCTTGAAGGAAGACAAACAACCAACATACCTCGGAGTTACTTTTGATGATAAGCTGACATGGAAGCAGCACATAAACAAAGCAACAACAAAAGCCAGGAGGAAGTTAGCTATCCTGAGAAAACTAAGTGGAACCACATGGGGAGCCAGTGGGAATATACTCAGTAAAGTTTACCAGCAAGGCATAAGACCACACCTGGAATATGGTTCAGCTGCGTGGTGTCCTGCATCAAACACCACATTACAAGATCTAGATAAAGTGCAAAACCAGGCACTTAGAATAATGTTGGGAGCAATGAAATCAACACCCATAGCAGAGATGCAGAAAATGGGAAGAATGCAAACACTTGGCGAACGCAGAGACACAAAAGTACTAATTCAAGCGGAAAAGTTTCAGTGTATGCCAAGTCATCCAATGAAGGAAAGATTCCAAAACCTAGCAATGGGGCGACTGAAAAGAAGCAGCTTTATCCATCAAGCTAAACGACTCCGTAGACAACTTACAGACCTACCTGAAGTTGACAGCCCCTTAAGGTCTGTACCAGAACAAACCCCATGGAGTGAAAGGCATGGAATGTCAATATACATTCAGACCCATGTGAAAGGAATACTAAGCGAGGACGAACAGAACAGTGTGCAGCGGAGGACAGTCACCCTCAGTTTCCTGGACGAGGAATATCCACAAGATATATGGGTCAGAGTATACACAGATGGGTCAGCACAGAATGCTGTGAGGAATGGAGGTGCAGGTGTATATATAGAATATCCACACAAGCCTAGAGATACAATCAGAACACCGACAGGAAAATTCTGCAATAATTATGATGCAGAAATCCAGGCAATTACTGTGGCAGCTAAAAAACTGCTGAACTCCAACTCTGACCTACAGCCTGTGGTATTCCTGACAGATGCAAGGTCAGTGCTTCAAGCTCTCCAGTCTGGAAAACTAACAGACTTGAAAAAACTACTTAGCGAATTGTCTTACCAGTATAGGGTAACCATGCAGTGGATACCCTCTCACTGTGGAATACCAGGAAATGAAAAAGCAGACCAACTGGCTAAGGAAGGTGCTGCCGAAGATCAACCAGATATACCAATCACCTACCATCAGAAAAAACAGATGATCAAGTCAATAAGAAAGCCACAAACACCAACACAAGATGACTATCACATTATGAACAGATCAGAACAAGTTATAATTCTACGTCTCAGAACAGGACACAACCGACTCCGCAGTCACATGTATACAAAGTTCAAGATTGGCAACACGGCCATGTGTACATGTGGACAGGCAGTACAGAGTGCCAAACATATACTTCAAGAGTGTTCTGAGCATGAAACGCTGAGGCAGACATATTGGCCAGAGGAAACAACACTGGAATCAAAGCTCTATGGGACACTGTATGAACTACAAAAGACAGTGAGTTTTATTAAGGAGACAGAATTGCAGATATAGACATGTTTCAAGTGAACGAAAGAAGAAGAAGAAGAATTTAACTATTGTTGGTATTCCATTCATTTCACTTAACTATTGTTGGTATTCCATTCATTTCACTTCGCTATTGTTTGTATTTACCATCCATTCATTTCACTTCGCTATTGTTTGTATTTCATTCATTTCATTTTAGTGTTTGTATTTACCATCCATTAATGTCACTTCGCTATTGTTTGTATTTACCATCAATTCATTTCACTTCTCTATTGTTTGTATACCATTCATTTCACTTAACTATTGTTGGTATTCCATTCATTTCACTTCGCTATTGTTGGTATTCCATTCATTTCACTTAACTATTGTTGGTATTCCATTCATTTCACTTAACTATTGTTGGTATTCCATTCATTTCACTTAACTATTGTTGGTATTCCATTCATTTCACTTAACTATTGTTGGTATTCCATTCATTTCATTTAACTATTGTTGGTATTCCATTCATTTCATTTAACTATTGTTGGTATTCCATTCATTTCACTTAACTATTGTTGGTATTCCATTCATTTCACTTCGCTATTGTTTGTATTTACCATCCATTCATTTCACTTTGCTATTGTTTGTATACCATCGATTCATTTCACATCAGTTGTTTGTATACCGTCCAATCATCTAGCTGAGCTACTGTTTGTATTCCATTAATCTCATATAGCTATTATTCCATTATTTCATATTCCATTATTTCACGTATCCATTGTTCTATTGTTTGTTGCTGTGAATGCTATAGCTGAACTCCATAAAATATTTGTATTTACAAACACATCTTGCCAGTATATTCGTATACCCATAGGTCGGTGATTTAGTCCGCTTCAATTTTAAAATAACTTTCCCTTCATTCGATATTCTTATTCTTTGTGTGTTCTCAAACTTGTGCACAATTATCTGCATGTAGTCCAGATAATAGAATTCCTTGTGTCATGGTGTGTAAAGTTTGATTGCTATATCTCCGTCTTTATGTCTGATACATCCGACTTCAACTTGACTTTTTAAGTCACCGATCCTCTCCGACAGTTTTCCGTAACCGGTGTGTCGTGAGCCGATGTTAGGTGTGCCGTCGGTTTGCACTTTCATATGCCGAACCGATTATGAAACTTGTGTATTCAAACATGCTCAGGTATCACAATAGTCATTATTCCATCATTATTATGTTATCAAACATTCTCTGGTATCACAATAATTAGTCATTATTTCATCATTATTATATTATAATGATGAAATATGTTACATGATATATTTCTTAGCTTTCAATTGTTCAATTTTCTCCGTTATCCCTTTTGTAAACATAAGCATGGGCACATGACTAGCTTCAGGACTAGTAGATGACAAGAGATCAGCTCTGGATTTTTGTGACAAATTACAGGCACCAGAAAGTGATAGGACAATGCTTGCAGGTGTCTTATTTAAGACTTAAATAAAAGTCAATATATGGGTATTTCTCTTATGTTATGTAGGCATATTTATCACATTGAAAAATAGTGTAAAAATACGTACCTACGTATATATGTGCTCTCCCTGTGATCTTGTGTTTGTATGTTTGAGGAGTTATACCTACATACTTTCTTATAGAAGCTTCATGGCACGTCATCTATACAATTCCGTAGTAGTAACTTTCGATAAGTTACCATGTTGTTCCGACAGGCCGACGTTGTGCTTGAACTAGTTACGGGCACGGCGTGGGTGGGCGGAACAACAAAGAAACCTGTCGCAAGGGCCAGAGTTGTGCCCTGATGTCGATGTCTGTTTCGGCGGCATTGAACTCGACACACCATCGTGTCGAGTGGCTGCTTGCTGGAACAGAGGGCAGAGCACTTCTGTGAATGCCCCACGTGCTGTGAGGCCAGTTTTCTAATCAAGAATCAAGATTACCTACGTATCTCCCTGTAATCTTGTGTTTTTATGTTTGAGGAGTGATGCCTACGTATCTCCCTGTGATCTTGTGTTTGTATGTTTGAGGAGGATACATACGTATATATGTGCTCTCCCTGTGATCTTGTGTTTGTATGTTTGAGGAGTGATACCTAGGTATATATGTGCTCTCCCTGTGATCTTGTGTTTGTATGTTTGAGGAGTGATACACACGTATATATGTGCTCTCCCTGTGATCTTGTGTTTGTATGTTTGAGGAGGATACATACGTATATATGTGCTCTCCCTGTGATCTTGTGTTTGTATGTTTGAGGAGGATACATACGTATATATGTGCTCTCCCTGTGATCTTGTGTTTGTATGTTTGAGGAGGATACATACGTATATATGTGCTCTCCCTGTGATCTTGTGTTTGTATGTTTGAGGAGTGATACCTAGGTATATATGTGCTCTCCCTGTGATCTTGTGTTTGTATGTTTGAGGAGTGATACCTAGGTATATATGTGCTCTCCCTGTGATCTTGTGTTTGTATGTTTCAGGAGTGATACCTAGGTATATATGTGCTCTCCCTGTGATCTTGTGTTTGTATGTTTGAGGAGTGATACCTAGGTATATATGTGCTCTCCCTGTGATCTTGTGTTTGTATGTTTGAGGAGTGATACCTAGGTATATATGTGCTCTCCCTGTGATCTTGTGTTTGTATGTTTGAGGAGTGATACCTAGGTATATATGTGCTCTCCCTGTGATCTTGTGTTTTTAAAGAATCTTTTCAAATGACTCTTTTTCATTTAACCGTTGCGCTCTTTGAAACAAAGGACAATTTCTTAAGAGCTCTCTGGTTCTGATGTTTCAATTTCCCCTCAGGTCTCTCTTTTCATTAACTTCCAGCAGTTCTCTTCCCGCAGACAAGTCATTGGCACGCTTCAAATGATCAAAGGCACATCAAAGGTCCCGTCGATGACATCAATCAAGCCAAAGATCAAACAACTTCAACAACATTAAATTAACAATGTCAGGCATTAAGAAAACAAGAACTTCCACCGGATACAGATCCCTTGATATCTAACATTCATATTAATTGAAGCTTCAGGGCGGAGTAAAGTAATGTTATCAAAACGAATCAGGAATATATTTTTGTTTTCTTTCCGAGTTAAACAGATCACAAAGTATACATATCTATCATCTCTTCTCTCACTCGCTCTGAAGTTCCGTTACATACCAGCTTCAAACACACTCTCTCAATCCTGTTTATATGTGAATGTAAGGGGGCATACGCATGCAACCACTTAGCCATATTTTTACACGCTGGACTCGCTCACACTCTTAATCAGGGTTTCTCACAGTGAGCGATACGACACTTAGATAAAACGATAAACAACGATAAAGTAATAATAGAAAGATTGAGAAACATTGGTGCGGTATCCAAAAACAGTTAAACGACTTGCTACTTTTGTAATTTACATTGTGTATACTTGGTGTTAACAGCCAATTAAAATCACCGGGAACACCAGTGTCACTTTTGAATGATGATTCCAGATGAGCACACAGGACTGCATAATTCACGAAGGACTCGACTGATCTGTGAAGTCCGTGTATTTCATTGACGAACGTCACAAAGCAAACTCAGTGACCAGTGAAAATATCGCTTCGACCATTATGTAAAGCGTAAACTGATTTTTGCATGTTGTGTGTACAGTGTACTCAAACATCTGGAGATCAAAGATAGCAAGTAAACACATCAAACTGCGACTATTCAATGCAAGTGTGATTCCATCATTGACATATGGATGTGAAAGTTGGAAATCTACCGCAATAATGGATAAGAAGTTAGTTGCCTTCGAGAATAGATGCCTCAGAAAAATCGCAAATACTAATTGGAAAGACTTCAAATCAAACGACATACAAGAATATGTAGAGAATATGAAGAGGAGACAAAACAAGAATATGTCACGAACATCATAGAAAACGCCGTTGGACATACATCGACCACATACTTAAAATGAAGGAAGACAGAATTACACGACAAGCCTTCATGTGGACACCAGACGGGAAAAGATAACAGGGAAGACCAAAAACAATGCTCAGAAGAACATTTATGAATGAATTAAAATCAACAGGCATAAATGCACAAGACCTGCAATCCTTGGCAACTGACCGACAGGCATGGAGAACTATGACATCCTCCCTAAAGTGACATCTTCAAGAAAAATGTCCAACATTGACCTTTACACGACATTCATAGACATATCAAAAGCATTTGACACAATAAGTAAAGAGGACCCATGAAAGATTATGGCAAAATCAATGTAGGACAAAAAGTAATAGGAAAAAAGTCACAGGAAGTCTCAAAAGAAAAATAGTCATTGGCAAAAAAAGTAACAGTACCAAAAAGAAACACGGAAAAAAGTCGCAATAAAAAAAAATACACCATGTTAGTAACTTGGCGTTATTATTTAGTTCATAAACCTATCCATACTCTCCTTTTAACTTCTGTTGCACATCTGCCATCATTTGTAATTCTGTGTCCGAGATATTGATAACGTTATAGTTGTTGTAGCTTCTCTCCATGTATTTTTATGATTAGCATCTGTTCTTCTGTGACTTCACAGTGACTGACTTACTAAATTTATGTGACTCGCTGATTATCATAGTTTTGTGTGTGTGTGTGTGTGTGTGTGCGTGCGTGCGTGCGTGCGTGCGTGTGTGTGTGTGTAAAAAAACATTCAATTATTTTAACATCTTTAAGTTATCAGCATTAAAAACATTGACTAAAATGTAATGCCAATATTTTAACATCTTTAAGTTATCAGCATTAAAAACATTGACTAAAATGTAATGCCAATATTTTAACATCTTTAAGTTATCAGCATTAAAAACATTGACTAAAATGTAATGCCAATATTTTAACATCTTTAAGTTATCAGCATTAAAAACATTGACTAAAATGTAATGCCATTATTTTAACATCTTTAAGTTATCAGCATTAAAAACATTGACTAAAATGTAATGCCAATATTGTAACATCTTTAAGTTATCAGCATTAAAAACATTGACTAAAATGTAATGCCAATATTTCGTCTAAGTTGTTTTATATATATATATATATATATATATATATATATATATATATATATATATATATATATATATATATATATATATATATATATGTAGATGACTTATTTAATATTTCTGTTTCACTATCGTTCCTAGTCCAAATTGTGACTTTCTTTCCTGGGACGTTTTCCTACCGAAATTCTTTTTCTGTGATTACCTATCACCATAAACTGAGACTTTCATCCTGTGATTTTTTTCCTAGTCAAATTTGTGTAATAAATAATTTTTATATAATATTCAACAATTTAATGATGATTTCTACTTCAAAATATCCTAGTTCCTATTTCCTCTAATATGAGATTGCTTGGTTCTGGGGCTTTGCCATACTTCATTAGCCATTTACGAACTCATAGTAAAGGACATAATTCTTGAGTTTTAAAAGTGGATGTAACATGGTCATCATCACTTGTGGTGGACGAACAACGATATGCTAAAGCAGAAATTTACGGCCCTAAAAGAGCTCCGCACATGATTAATTTGGACATCATTCGTTACAAGTTTAATTGTCGTGATTTTCGTTGGGCACTATTTATATACGTTGGAGTAGGCTTGGCAATTCTTAGCATGTGAATATAAATATATAAATAGTGGTCAACGAAAATCATGGCAATAATTACAAACGTAACGAATGAAGTCCTAATTAATTATGTACAGAGTTCGTATAAGTGCTGTCGAAGGTCACATCTAAAGAATAGGTCTACCTTTTCCCCCTTGATTTTCACTGACTGGTAAAAAAAAAAGTGGCTAATAAAGCCGTAACATTTTCAAAATCGACCAACAAAATTGTGGCATGAGCCAAGAAAAGTGGCGTTATTAGGAATTAGCCCGAATGACTATTCTGGAGGACTTAATCAAGTTCTACTACTGATGTAATTTTTACAATCTCCCGAGAAGGCTCAATCAGGACCACATACACTATAAATCATGATGGCTCATCCAGCCTTCCTGTTGACTAATTTGATTATTTCTGTGTTATCCTTGGTCACCATATGCACTTCCTTTAACATTAATATCAAACATTCCGTGTATTGTACACCTGTACATCACCTTTTCTCTTCTGTTTATGTTTTCTTTCTCTTCTTCGTCTTCTGATGCGATCAATTACTATGTACCCAGTTCGATATTTGTTATCTATACAGCGGTGTGTTTTAGGTTGTTGTATGGTATCAAGAACCACTTTTGGTAGTTGTGAAACTGGTTTGCATTGGACATGTAAGGAGACATGAATCGCTGACGGAACAGTCGAGGGTAGAAGGAGAAGAGTAGAAAACCTGGTTTGATAACACCAAGGAATGATCTGGGTGTGATTTTTCTACTCCTCGAATACCCGAATGTGTCCAGCTCAGACTACAGGCATAAATATCAAGACTTATCCTTCTTGACATCAATCATACAATCAGGAAATAGACATTTGTAACACTGCATTCAACCATTTCATTGACCTGGTCAACCTCCGTTGTCAGGCATCTCCCTTTGCGTAGTGGTTAAGCCGTTAGTTTCGTGCTCAAGAGGTCGTGGGTTTGAATTCCGCCCACGAAGTCTTGTTTATAAAGGGTTTTTTTTTCGGAGATCCCTGAGAATTATCACTTGAAGCTACGCTGTTACGTGCCATGAGTGGTACTCAAGTAGTTTTCCGCGTCGTTGAGAGGGGCGAAGTACATAAGGGGTAACTCTAGTACGGTAAGGTCAATCCTCTACGCCTCTGTGAATCTCTACGTCATATTGCTAGTGGGAATATCAAAAGCAGCACTTTCTTCCCTAATACATTTCCTTCTACATTGAGCTTCGACATACAATACCTGCACTGCACACCTGCAAATCTCATTTATTCTTCTGTTTTCTTTCACTTCTTCTCTTCTCGTGCGATCATTTACTGTGCACCCAGTCCTATATTTAGTATGTATATGTATAGAGTGGTGTATTTTAGGTCGTTATATGATAACAACTATAACACTTCAATGTTATATAAACTAATGTGCACCAGATTGTGGATATGTGAGTAACAGAACCACCGGCCTATCAGTATAGCAAATATTTTCATATAAAACGAATTGTCTCTGATAAGAGCGCGAAATTCTGAATTAAAAAAAAAAAACAGCTAGAACCTAAAGAGCTTGGAGAATCAGATTGAGCTGAGGAAAGATTCTGAGAACAATGGGCTGTCATGATGAGACGACTTCAATACCAGTCTCTGGACTCCCGTCCAACCAGATGATGATGAGGAGTCTAAGTACAACCACACATTCCACATCTGCTTAATGACGGTATCGTAGATTACAAATACTTGTACATGTTTTATTCATTCAGCGCTAAGGTTAATTGACTTTCTCTTAACCTTTCCCCACAACTTCCGACTTTTTATATTCATAGATGATAGTTTATCGCGTGTAAGGGATTTAAAAGTGTGAAAGAAAACCATGGTTGTAAGCCTGATATTTTGTGTCGGAGACTAGATTCTACCAAAGTTGTTATAGAAATGTAAAACGAAATCGTTGGTAGCATTCCAATAAATGCATGCGGATTAAATGTGGGAGAAGGAAGATTTAGCTCATAGTGTACCATAGGTGAAGAATTATATAGGTATGTAAGATCTTAAGAAAGCATGTTATTAATCTTAATAATTAGCATTGTACTGACTGTAGCACGAAAATAGCTCTGAGCTGCTGGAAACGCGTAAGGAAATTGACATATTTCAAGAAAATAATAAGCCATGACAAATTTGTTATATGAAAATAGAAATAATAAAAGGGATTTAAAATAAACAGTAAACCAAACATTTAATATTCTAGAGACATGAAGAAACGGGTTTTTTTTGGGGGTGGGGGACCATGACAAGGAGAGACTTTATGAATACTACAAGATATATTTATAGTCATTTAGAGCCCTTCAAGTAATTACACACTCCACATATGCCCCACAAATAATTACACACTCCACATATGCCCCACAAATAATTATACACTCCACATAAGCCCCACAAATAATTATACACACCACATAAGCCCCACAAATAATTATACACTCCACATAAGCCCCACAAATAATTATACACACCACATAAGCCCCATACACTCCACATAAGCCCCACAAATAATTATACACTCCACATAAGCCCCACAAATAATTATACACACCACATAAGCCCCACAAATAATTATACAATCCACATAAGCCCCACAAATAATTATACACTCCACATATGCCCCACAAATAATTACACACTCCACATATGCCCCACAAATAATTATACACTCCACATAAGCCCCACAAATAATTATACACACCACATAAGCCCCACAAATAATTATACACACCACATAAGCCCCACAAATAATTATACACTCCACATAAGCCCCACAAATAATTATACACACCACATAAGCCCCACAAATAATTATACACACCACATAAGCCCCACAAATAATTATACACACCACATAAGCCCCACAAATAATTATACACTCCACATAAGCCCCACAAATAATTATACACACCACATAAGCCCCACAAATAATTATACACACCACATAAGCCCCACAAATAATTATACACTCCACATAAGCCCCACAAATAATTATACACTCCACATAAGCCCCACAAATAATTATACACACCACATATGCTCTACAAGTAATTATACACTTCACAAGTCATAATGTCTCACAAGTAATTACACACTTTGTTGTTTATACTGTAAGCTATGTCATTTATACGCTATGTAACCAAGCTACACGCCATTCACAAGCTTTACAAACCATTCATATTGTGTTCGTCCATCACAAGTGATGATGACCATTTTTTTTACATCCACTTTTGAAAATTCAGTTAGAATTATGACCATGCATAATAGTTCGTAGATGGCTAAATGAGCCCTATTCGAGCTGTAAATGTTCTTGGACAGTTCGGAAATGTAATGACTACTGTAGGCGGATGTTGGTCTACTCGTGACTTTCTAGCTACTCTCCTCTGTTGGGCTGCAGCTTGTCTCCTATTTTCACAAAATGATGGTCTTGAACGAGTCCTTGTAGCTCTTCTTTTGGCCACCTTGAGATCGTTTACCCTTCTCCAGCTCACCATAGAGAAGTATTTTTGGCAGGCGATAGTCTGCCGATAGTACCAAATGACCTGCCCAACGAATCTGTCTCCATCAGGATAGTGTCAATGCTGGGGATACTAGATCTGTTAAGGACAGTGTTGTCTGGAATCTTGTCTTGGCATGTGATGTTCATAACTTTTCTGAGACAGGTAGTGGGAAAGTGATTGATTTTCCTCATATGACGTCTATACACAGTCCATGTTTCGCTAGCGTATAACAGCACAAATAGTACCGCTGCTCTGTAGACTTTCAGCTTAGTCTGTAGGTTAATGTCATTTCTACGCCACACATTTGCGTACAATCTGCCGAAAGGCCGTGGCAATTCTTGTATACACTTCATCATTAAACCATTCATATGATCAAGATATTCACAAGCTTTACAAACCATTTATGTACTCCAGTCATTCACGAGCTTTACAAATCATTCATATTAAGTCCTTTCACAGCCGTTACAAGCCATTCATATTATCACGTCAAACACGAGCTTTACAAACCATTTTTATTATCACGTCAGTCACTCGCTTTACAAACAATTCATATGAAGTTATTCCCACGCTTTACATACCATTCATATTAAGTCATTTCACACGCTTTACAGATATACCATAACATTAAGTTAGTCACACGTTTTACAAACTATTTGTATTACCACGCCATTCACACGCTTTACAAACTTCATATTATCAAGTCATTCATACTCTTTATAGACCAATTATGGGGTGCAAAGGGAGTGCATTGCTCTAGGCGGACCCAGGGTTAGCAGATAACCAAGATCCCAAATGTACCTCCACGCGGTGCACCCTGGAAACAGAAATACAGTAGCTCGAGCTGATTCTGGCCAAATCATTTAGGGATCGTGTCCGAGAATGTGGAGGTAGCAGATGGAAAGAGATTTGACTGCATAAGAGACATACACCATCTCCGACATCATTTACATCACCACATACAGTAACACTGTCGACATACAGTGACGTTGAACATTGGAGGGGTGGCCAATGTAAAAGGTACGTGGAGATTTATGGCATGTCGAGAGACTAATAGATGTCATATGAGTACAATGACACAATGAAAGGCAGAACAGCGCCAGAGGTCAGCGCGAAGTACAAATAGAAAGGAAAAATTTCCTAGGAAGGGGGAACTACAATCTCTGTCAGCTCGAGACGAGCTTCTAGTTACTTGTGCTCCTTATAGGCAGAGACCCATACCCAATCATGGGCGTTCGGGAAAGCAAGAAGACCTAACCCAACTCTAACGTCGAGCCTTCCTAAACCGAAAATAAGCTCGCGAAGAGAAAGGGATCTGTACCTTATGGGCTTAGGCAGAAAAGGGACAACGATGGCAGCCCTGGCCCAACTCTAATGTAGAGCTTTCCTATACCGGAAACACACTTGCAGAGAGAAAGGGTTCAGTACCTGATGGGCTCAGGCGCTATTTGGACAAGGTTGCTCAGCTCTAGAACGCCTTGCTCTCAAACGCGTGGTGTGAGACTCGAACTTGGACGAGGGGTTCACGATGTCTGGTAACGACGCCTCGGGTAGGAGGGCGAACGAGCCAGGGTCCAACTCATCAGATGAGTTCTTCCTCATACGGAACCAGGCTCGCGGATGAGAAACGATTCAGTACCCGATGGACACAAGCAGAGTACGTCCAATTGCACGAGATGGGTTCATAGACGGTGGAACACCTCGTACCAGATAGATGTGCTCGACAAGCGTCTTGGCGAAGAGGCACTACACACCAGCATGCCCGGCGACAGATAACAGGCTGTCACGGACTAGGGACCAAACTCGAAATAAAGGAATGACGAAAACGGATGTGCTGGACGTCGGACGTCCTGACCACAAGTGGCTAACCGGGGTGCAAGTAATCACAGTTCTACTGTGGGACTTGCAGCACAATGTACCTCACGCTCCCTGGCGGAACTCACACGAAATATTCGTTGTGGTTATTTGAGAGCGAACGCTGAAGAAGAAGAAATCAATATGTCTTCCATAAATGATTCGTACACTCAACAAGTTATTATATTCCACATGTCATTTATGTGCTGCACATGTCATTCATGTGTCACATGTTGACGGCCTCATTTCCTGCAATTTCGTTGTGAGCAATGATTCATTGCAGCACCACTTTATTGTTAGACGGTCGATGTAAAAGTTCTACAGTTGTAGTCATTCACGTGCCACGTCATTTACGTCACAAGTCATTCATGTGTGACAAGTCATTCATGTGTCACAAGCCATTCATGTGTCACAAGTCATTCATGTGTCACAAGTCATTCAAGTGTTGCACATGTCATTCATGTGTTGCACATGTCATCCATGTCATGCACATGGCATTAACGTTTTGCACATGACATTCATGTGTTGCACAAGTCATTCATGTGTTGCACATGTCATTAATGTGTTGCACTTGTCATTCCTGTATTGCACGTAACATTTATGTGCTGCACGTAACATTCATGTGGTGCACTTGTCATTCGTATGTTTCACGCCATTCTTATGTTGAATATGTCATTCATATGTTGAATATGACATTCATATGTTGTACAAGTTATTCATATGTTCCAGAAGTCATTCAACAAATCATTGATAGTTTTCACATAGCATTCATACTCCAGATGTTCTATGTTTTAAATGTCATTACTATGTCCCACAAGTCATTTATATGTGGTACAATATTTTCCACGCGTCATGTATATGTTTCAAATGTCATTCATATGTTCATATGTCATTCATATGTTTCACAAATCATTCATGTTTCGAAAGTCATTCATATGTTTCGGATGTCATTCATACATGAGTATTCTTCATTATTAGTTATCATAATTACTGTTTACTTAGTTTTTGTGTGTGCCTTCAACAGGGCACTTAGTATGCAGACATAACAACAGGGCACTTAGTATGCAGACATAGCAACAGCGCAATTAGTATGCAGGCATAAATCAGTCTCATTAATTTAAACCTCGCATTCAATCAACCATCAGCTGCCAACATCTGTGTCACAGCACGACATACAGGAGCTACTACCTGTTGTGAAATGTGTCACTGCAGTCATAGCTAAAACACGCACATACAAAATACATTGTTAGAACATGATGCCTTGTAGTACATCTGTCATCCTGTTAGAACATGATGCCTTGTAGTGCATCTGTCATCCTGTTAGAACATGATTCTTTGTAGTGCATCTGTCATCCACACGATTTTGCTTATGGCGGTTTCTATATCTTTAGTTTCTTGACTTGTCTACAAGACATCAGAAATGTTATCAGTGCGCAATCCTTTATTCTTCTGTCATTGTGCACTAGCAAGTCATATTCCGAGCCTCTACGTGTAGTACAATTTGGACCAATAGGTAGCCGAGATAGAGAACATCAAGTACAATTTTACAGTTCACATTTAACAGTTCACATTTAACAGTTCACATTTAACAGTTCACATTTAACAGTTCACATTTAACAGTTCACATTTAACAGTTCACATTTAACAGTTCATATTTAACAGTTCACATTTAACAGTTCACATTTAACAGTTCACATTTAACAGTTCATATTTAACAGGCTGAATTACACAAAGAGGCATATTTAACTGTTCACACAACATCCTCGCAGCAGAGGACAATCGTTACATGTGAAATGAAGTGAGGGAGTAAAGCTCCAATGGTTACCAAACTAGATAAATTAAGAAATTAGGAAAAGAGTTGGTATAATATCATGTATTGAACATATTGAAAGACAGCAAAGTAAAGTGGTTCTGTCACTATGAGAAGGAACCCAAACCAAATACCAATAAGAGCATATAACAAAAGAATAGATAGTCGTTGGATCATCGTCACCGCACTCCGGACGAGTCCATAGATCTCTCCTTGAGTGTACCCGCCATTACACGCTGACTGACTGTCCCAGTACGCTGTTGATTGACCATCATTCTTTCTTGCCCACGAAACCGCTCCTTTCTAGTGACACCACATTTCAAACCAAATTCCTTTATTCTAGTCATGGAACAAGAATCATTGTCACTTATACAGTCATTTGCTCATGCGTATTCCCGTAGGGCGTTCAAAAAGTCTGCTCGATCCATCGACAAAAGAATATCCGGGCGTAAAGCCAAAGTTAGACCAAGAAAATGAATAGAAACATTAACATAGCCTTGAACAAACATGGACTAAATGCAACCAAGGCTACACATCTGGCCATGAAGCCACTGCTTAAACTCCCACCACTACGCTTAACGGCAAGTGTGAATGCGATCGACCATCATTCACCTGGGGAAAGACAATAGACAAAACAGACACTACACAAACAAATACAGTTAACTGTTCACAAAACCTCCAGAAGCTGAACAAAATTCAACATGCAGGGCTCCGAATTATTAAAGAAGGTCTAAGGCGCGCACATATAACGGCAATGGAAACAACAGGATTACAAAATCTAACAGACCGCAGGGGTGAGAAAATCACAATAATAACTGAAAAATGTAGACGCTTGAAACATCATTATATGCGCGAGAAAATAAATGAACGAACAAATATTCGACTGAAAAGATCAATCTTCAATCAGTTATAACAACAGCTTATTGTTTGTTTGTTTTGCATTCGCTCCATTGTAACCAGCACGGATATCCGTGCGATTTCCGCCGGGAGCGTGATTACGTTGTGCCACCGTATGCGCCTTTTAGGCCTAGCACATCCGATTTCGGCATGCCTTGACAGTTCGGGTGGGCTACCATAGCCTGTGACAGCCTCCCCATCTGTCGCCAGGCATTCGTGTGTGTGGTGACTCTTCGCCAAGACGATTTTGCTCACGTCTGTCTCGCACAAGATGTTCCACTGTATGAACTTGCCTCGTGTAATTGGACGTATTGTGCCTGTGCCCATCGGGTACTGAACCGTTTCTCATCTGTGAGCCTGGTTCCTTAGGAGGAAGAACTCACCAGAAGAGTTGGACCATGGCTCTTTCGCCTTCTTAGCCGAGGTGTTATTCACAGACATCGTGACCCCTGGCCCAAGTTCGAGTCTCACACCACGCGTTTGAGAGCAAGGCGTTCTCGAGCTTAGCGACCTTGTCCCAAAAGCTCCTGAACCCATCTGGTACTGAACCCTTTCTCTCTGCAAGTGTGTTTCCGGTAAAGAAAATCATGACATTAGAGTTGGGCCATGACTGCCATCGTTGTCCCTTTTGTGCCTAAGCCCATCGGGAATGACACCCTTTCTCTTCGCGAGCATATTTCCGGTTTAGGAAGGCTCGATATTAGAGTTGGGCTAGGTCTTCCTGCTTTTCTGAACGCCCATGATTGGGTCTGGGTATCTGCCTTTATGGAGTACAGGTAACTAGAAGCTAGTCTCGAGCTAACAGAGCTTGTAGTTCCCCTTTCCTAGGAACTTTTCACTTTCTATTTGCAGTTCGCGCTGCCCTCTGGTGTTGTTCTGCCCTTTCATTGTGTCATTGTACTCATTATGACATATGTTTGTTTCTCGCCATGCATCCACCTTTACGTTCCTTTTACATTTGCCGCCCCTCCAGTGTTCTGAATGGCGTCACTTTATGTCGACAGTGTCGCTGTATGTGGTGATGCTAATGGTGTCGGAGATATTGTCTATCTCTTTTGCAGTCAAATCTCTTTCCATCTGCTATCTCCACATTCTCGGACACGATCCCCAAATGATTTGGCCAGAATCAGCTCGAGCTGCTGTTTTTCTGTTACCAGGGTGCACCGCAAGGAGGTACGTTTGGGATCTTGGTTATCTGCTAACCCTGGGTCCGCCTAGAGCGATGCGTTCCCTTTGCACCACAAAAGCTTATGAAAGCCAATGAAGTAACTGGCAACAAGCCAGATATGAATGGGAACATCTAGAAGCATATTACAACACCGCAAACACCTCACCCATATTTGCAGAAAATCAATATCCCAGGCATTGATAGCAAAACTATGGAAATTCCTACTGCTCTCAAGGCAAAAACACTTGATCACCTTAGTCACCCAATACTTCAGATCACGGTGGATTTATGTCTTCACAAATGGATCGTTAGAGGATGCAATAAAGAAAGTAGTCACCACAATACCTGTCATCTTTACTTTACGAGTGTTGACTGCAACCGAAAATGAAGCAAAGAATAGCAATATTCCAACCTGCCATGAGAGGCGATTAAGGCCGCTTGGGGGTGAAGTTTACTGCCTTGATATATCAAAGTGACGGAAAATCCATGATGAAGTCGGATGTTAGACCAAAATGAACATATTGCAGGCAATCTGTAAACCGAACAAGCACATGCTGTTCTCCGGACCACACTCCGATCAATAGAAAGAGTCTGAAAACCAAAACAGAAGAATATATCTTCAAGTTTCCAAGCAAGCTCAATATCAACTAGGCTACCACGCTCCTCTACTAACTACTAACATACAAAAATCATGAATATAGTAATGTGAGTTGAACAGAGCAGCATGTACTCTACATTATTGCATGGTTCAGAATCAAACTTGAACAATTAATAAATAGCTGGAAGGCAGAACTGATGCCCGTGTGTGGTGAGTTTAGAGAATAGGGAGAACGTCATGGAAAGAGAAGAAAGAAAACATAGGTTCTGGCAACACTACGTATGAAAATGAATTATTAAAAAGAAATAAATATTCAACAAATATTTTGGACAAAAAAATGGGATGGGAACATGGGATGGACATGATAGTCTATTAGAGTGCATCACCAAATCACGACACAATGTTGGAGGTCCATTGCAGTGAACCCTCAAGGCGGAAACTGCAGTTGATGATAACGAACACAACAGTACGTGGAAAAACTGCATGAAACTACTTTTCCAGGTACACTTTTACATGTATTTACCAATCGTTTGTTCTCTAATATTCGACACTACTTTCCTGAAGAGAGTCTAGACACCGCAAAATACTAATGGTGAGAATTATGGGTATAATACAACAGCTGCAGTATTAATAATATCCAAGTTGACATTTCTCGAAAGGCTGACATATTCCCCACTTCTTTGATCCACGACAGTAAACGTTCATTATCTAGATATTATGTTCTTCTGATCTCTCCCTTGATGACTTGTGTGTTTTGTGTATCTTGTACTAATTTCAAAAATAGTATTTTTCTTGTTAGACGTAGGCAGCATTTATTACACAGTTTACGGTGTTTCTAAGACAACTGAAAACTTTAATGGATTGATCATATAACAACGTATACATCTTCTTCCAAGTGCGTACATTTAAAAAAAATGTGTTGTTGGTTCTCACACTCCCAGTGGATCTCTTCTAGTACGACAGTGGTGTAACTATATTCTGTGAAAGGATGTAGCCCAGAGAACGAATATACTTCGTGTCGCCGTTTTCATTGCGCCAATGGCCCGACACATGAGACTTCGATTTCGGAGTTCATTATTACATTTCTGTTAGCAGGATGTAGTCCTGGGAATAGAATGCACTAAGTTGCTGTTTACAACCTGGCTATGATATATGTAAAGTATGACACATCTGATTTCGTCAAGCTATTTCTCAGTCTATTAATATATGGGAATATGACAACTAACTCCTGATTCAACGCATCTTAGCCGCCTACTGCGATATGTATGTCGGCTCACTGTTACTTTTTTTTTGCTCCCCAATCTCGCCCGGTAATCTTGATAGTTTCTGCATGTAATGAGACACGGTTCACGTCCGAAAGTTATTTTGCAAGGAGCTGTTGAGTGTCGAAGGAGAAAAAAAAACGCAAAAGAAAATATTTAATGGTCTATCCCCTGGTGAATGGTCGTTGGTAGCATCCACATTTGCGGTGAAGTGTAGGGGATGGGTTCCTGAGCTGTTGTTTCACTGCCATGATTGCATTGTCCATGTTTGTTCAAGGTTATCATGATTTTTTCTATCCAGTTTTCTTGGTCTACTAAGAAAACATGTTCGGATATCATTTTGAACTATCTTTTTTTTAATGGTATTTGCTTTGGATTCATGCAAATATTGAATTGACAATATTCAAATATCATTTTTCTACTCATTCGATTGGTTGAGGACCGAGATGTTTAGTGGGTTTATGATCCTGTCTCTAATATAACTCCCGTATGATCATTACGAGTTATGCATCTTGTTATTATTTTTAATAAACAGCCCCTATTGACTACCAAGACCAGCCTAGTGTGATCTTTAAGATATTGGCAAGAGAGTAGAAAGAAAAGCGGAGGGATGTGTATGCTTTTGTAGAATTGACAGCCATGGAGGTGCACTGGCATAAACGTTGTTTACATTCTTGAGTTTTATTCTGAATACACATGTCTGACAGTCCATGCACGGATTGACATATAGTCTGCTAACAAAGATGTACATGTCTGACAGTCCACGCACGGATTGACATATAGTCTGCTAACAAAGATGTACATGTCTGACAGTCCATGCACGGATTGACATATAGCTGGCTAACAAAGATGTACATGTCTGACAGTCCATGCACGGATTGACATATAGTCTGCTAACAAAGATGTACATATGTTTGACAGAAGGGTACCCACTGCTTCATGTCATTGCTTATCTTTATTTGGATATCATTGACTGTTTACCTCGTTGTTTTAGTGGATATTACTGACTGTTGTATCTCATTGTTTATATTTGGATATCATTGATTGAAATAAAGATCAGGCATATAAAATACTTTTGACACATTAAAAGACATGGCACCTTATTGAAGACCTTACAAGAGGATAAAGTCAAAGGGAAGCGAGCAAGAGGAAGGCAGAGATACAAGTGGGAGAGTAACATCACACAATGGACAGGTTAGTCTAGCAGAGTGCACCACCAAGACAAGAGAAAGGAGATGTTGGAGATACGCTGCAGCCAACCTTCGTTGCGGAGATGGCACAATCATGATGACTGTTTATTAGTTTTACTGGATATTACTGGCTGTTGTATGACATTGCTTATATTTGGATATCTCTTACTGTATGCCCCCCCCCCCTTTCCGAGTAAAAGGCTTCTTCAGTAGCCGTTGCATTAAGCCAAAAGCGGAAGTCCCCAAGGTATAAGAAAGTTCAGAGAAACCACCCTACTGCACATGGGAAATAAGAGCAAATTGTTCGCAGTCTCTGTGGATAGTAGACAAACAAATATCTCTGATTGTTAATCGTGGGATATCACTGACTGTTTTTATCATTGCTTATCTTTAAATATCAGTGACTTTTTTTTATCTCATAGGCGGCTTGGTTATTTTTTCATTGCATATCACTGCCTGTTTTATGCCATTGTTTGTCTTTGGATATCACTGCCTGTTTTATGTCATTGTTTCTCTCGGGATCACCTCTTGTTTTATGTTATCGTTTATCTCGAGATATCACTTCAGAAATACTTCTGCGTCATTTTCATATGGGATAGGACAGCCATCGTACCCCCTAGAAACTTCTTAGTCACCGTTCATGACAATAATTACAGGTCATATTGTTGTTACTCCGTGCTCCACTTCCCATCTTCGGCAATACACAGACGTAGATATATCACCGATGTAGATATATATAATTAACCATGTTAGATCATTGTTTACTTGTATCAATATAAGACATCACTGGCTGATTTGTCTCATTGTTCACCTTTGTTCAGTTATCACTGACTAATCATATCTTATTCTGTATTTTTTTATCAAGATAAAACAGTCTCATCTCATTGATTAGTTTGATTTAGATATCATTCAGCAGCCGTTATCATCTCCTCAAATATGAGTTTCAGCATTGTTTGTCACACTGAACTGAAAGTCTGTTATTATTGAATATTTCAGAGATGGATGCTCCCACCTACTTTGTCACACTGAACTGAAAGTCTGTTATTATTGAATGTTTCAGAGATGGATGCTCCCATCTACTTTGTCACACTGAACTGAAAGTCTGTTATTATTGAATGTTTCAGAGATGGATGCTCCCATACTTTGTCACACTGAACTGAAAGTCTGTTATTATTGAATGTTTCAGAGATGGATGTTTCCATCTACTTTGTCACACTGAACTGAAAGTCTGTTATTATTGAATGTTTCAGAGATGGATGCTCCCATCTACTTTGTCAGACTGAACTGAAAGTCTTTTATTATTGAATGTTTCACAGATGGATGCTCCCATACTCTGTCACACTGAACTGAAAGTCTGTTATTATTAAATGTTTCAGAGATGGATGCTCCCATCTACTTACTAAAAAACCTCACAGAAAAGCTGTGTTGAAAACTCTTGCATCACAGAATAGAGAATTTCGAACAGATCTTCATTCACAGTTTATCCCGGTAAGTCTGATCAAACTCATGTTTGCATATATGTACATTCACTTGTGTCCACATTCTATTACAGAGAAATAATGATAACATTGATGTTTCATCATTCTCTTTACATTGGATTATATATCATTTGGATTATTTATTTCATTAATATCAGTCTATTTCTGCTCTATATAGCAACATTGATTCTCAGCAATGTCTATTTCTGCTTTATATAGCAATACTGTTTCTCAGCAATGTCTATTTCTGCTTTATATAGCAATGCTGTTTCTCAGCAATGTCTATTTCTGCTTTATATAGCAATGCTGTTTCTCACCAATGTCTATTTCTGCTTTATATAGCAATGCTGTTTCTCACCAATGTCTATTTCTGCTTTATATAGCAATGCTGTTTCTCAACAATATCAAATAATAGCTGAAACATCATAGACAATGATAACAGCAGTTTCTGGATTATATTGTTAGATTGGATTATATTGTTAGATTGGATTATATTGTTAGATTGGATTATACACACCTCTTTGTTGTGTGTGTGTGTGTGTGTTAACGTGCGTGTGTGGGGTGACTAAAACTGCCCTTAGCTTAACTATGTTGAACTGACTAAATGTTGTCCTTAGCGTAACTATATCGATGTGACTAAATGCTGCTCTTAGCCTAACTATGTGTTGAGGTGACGAAATGATGCCCTTAGCTTAACTACGTCGAGGTGGCTAAATGCTGTCCTTAGCCTAACTGTCAAAGTGACTAAATGCTGCCCTTAGCCTAACTATGTGTTGAGGTGACCAAATGATGCTCTTAGCTTAACTACGTCGAGGTGACTAAATGCTGCCCTTAGCCTAACTATGTGTTGAGGTGACGAAAGGATGCCCGTAGCCTAACTACGTCGAGGTGACTAAATGCTGCCTTTAGCCTAACTATGTGTTGAGGTGACGAAATGATGCCCTTAGCCTAACTACGTCAAGGTGGCTAAATGCTGCCCTTAGCCTAACTATGTGTTGAGGTGACGAAATGATGCCCGTAGCCAAACTGTGTCGAGGTGACTAAATGCTGCCTTTAGTCTAATTATATGATACATCAAATTATGGCATAAAATCCCCTGTCACATCTGGAGTATATATAGTGTTATCCTTCTCACAGCCGGTTTTTTCTGTACCACTGCCAGTTTGATACTTCACAATAAATAGAGCACATGTGATTTCTTTGATTTACCACATTGGACAGTTCATAGCAAGGGATTCTCAGGTGACAGTTCATAACCAAGGATTCTCAGGTGACAGTTCATAGGGAGGGATTCTTAGGTGACAGTTCATAGCCAGGGATTCTCAGGTGACAGTTCATAGCAAGGGATTCTCATGTGATGTCACTGTTGAAGCTATTTAGAGATATTTGACGGAGCCCTTGAAGTGTTTCACGGCAGATTGTGTTCCCTTAAGATTACTGTATATTAGCCATTTGGTTGTTGTGACAATAATGGTGTACTGGTTACACACTAGGTCATTCACTTAAGTGCAAAATCCCCAATATGTTCTAGGTCAATAGATTAGAGCTGAGCTGCAAATTTTTCAGTGATATTTCAAGGTCACAAGCGGATGTTACTGTAACTATAGCGCACATGCTGGCCACATAGCTTTCAATGTAGCATAAGTTGTGATGGTAGCATATCATGTATAGCAGATAGTAGTATCTCGCCCGGACATTTTAATCGTAGACAAGTTCAATCAACAATAAATAGCAGTTTATGAAGCTGGACAGATAGAAGAAAGAGCTGATGACTTGAGATGTGGATATATAAAATAATATGAACAACTTCATGAGCACTGGAAGAGAAGAAAACAAACCAAAAAGTTTGGACAGCACTGCTTAGAAAAAAAAAAGAACTATTAAAAAAAATCTGACTGTTTGTGCAAACTAATTGAACGCCTAGTAAACAAAAGAATGATGTGGTTCCTAGAAAAAAATGTAAATCCTGCTAACCCAGCAAGCTGGTTTCACAAAGTGTAGATCAATTGAAGAGCAGGTCACAGTTATGCCCAGGAAGTAGAGGATGCTTTCCAGGAAAATAAGATGACATAAGTGGTGTGCGAAGACATGGAAAAAGCCTTTGCTTGTGTGTGAAAAGATGAAATCCTCCTTAAATTACAACAAAACAAAGTGGCCGGGCGCATGTATTGCTGGATAAAACACTACATGCACAACCGAAAGGCAGCAGCGAAGCTTGAAATGAAGCACAGCAGAAACTCTTCAAGCATTGGAATACCACAGGGAGGTGTTCTATCGCCCACTTATTTCTTTATATACATGAGCGGCATTAACCAAATCCTCCCGCGTACAGTAAACGCTGCAATGTATGCAGCCGATCTGGCAATATGGTGCACTGAGGAAAGCGTAGGCAAAAAAATAAAATAAATAAGGTTACAAGAAACTATGGACAATTTGGCCAAGTAAACAGACCATTGGGCCATGTTTATCAATGTCCAAAAACTATCTATACCTTCTTCAGCATGTCAACCAAACCACATAAATTCTACTAACCAAATTGGTCAAACATTCCCAAAAGATGAGACACCCACATGCCTTGGAGTCACTTTTGACCCAAGACTTACATGGAAACAGCACATAGACAAGTGCTAAACAAAAGGTATAATGAGGACAGCTCTCCTTAAAAATTGACTGAAACAGATTGGGGGGCAAATGGGAAAATTCTAAGTAGGGCATACACAGGCTACGTAAGGCCAGCTTTGGAATATGCAATGTCAGCATCAGGCACTGCAGAGAAGAGTAACACTCAAAAGATTTCAAATATTCAAAAACTAAATCTAAGAATTATAACAGGAGGTATGAATACTACCCCAATCACAGAAATGGAAACATGCACAGGTTTGCCGACTTGGAAGAAAGACGAAGTGAAGAAATCCTCACACAGTATGCAAAGTTCAAATGTTTGGAGAGTTATCAAATGAACCACAGATTAAGCAGACCTACAAAAGAGCAACTCCAAAAAGTAGCTTCCTACACTCCGCTAAACAGCTCCAGAAATCACTCACAGATACAGACCTACAAAACCTAAAACCACTAAACACCTTTAATACATATCCAACTTGGGACAGGAAAAACTTCCCAAGAATTATAGACATACCAATATACCAAGCATTATTTTGAAAACAGAAACTACAATACAAGTACTAAAAGAGACAAAACTAAGAATCACATAGTGAAAGCATATCCGAATGATATATGGACACATGTATATACAGATGGATCAGCGAAAGAAGCAGTATTAGATGGATGAATGGGAATATATATAGTAACACCAGATGGAAAAGAAATAGCCAAAGGCAAACATTCCACAAATTTCAAAGTAGAAAATCAAAGCTATAATAAAGGCAGCCAAAATGCTAATAAAATGTTTGCCGAGTCACAACAGACATGTAGTCGTCTAACTAATGCAAAGTCAGTACTGCAGGCAGTGAAAGAACACGAGCATGAATTAACGTATGGTCTGCTTACTACACCTCATCAGTACTACCAAAGAAACAGTACCACAGTACCTGATTACTGTGGTATACTTGGAAATGAAAAACCAGATCTCCTGGTAAGGAAAGGGGGATTACTAGAACACATAGAAAGTGATAATACGTATTATGAATGTAAGACAATGATGAAAGCAGAATATAAGAAAAAGTGGAAGCAGCCAACTGCAGAACCATATGACTCCTACCATCAAATGTCACGCAATGAACAAACCATCATCTTCAGACTACGAACTGGCCACAACAGACTGAGAAGTCACATGTTCCGAAAGCTGAAGATTGGCGAGACATATCTGTGCAACTGTGGACTGAGCCCAGAGACTGCAGAACACTCATACCTGTCAACTCTCCCAAGAAGAGGAGAAAATATGGCCTACTGAGACGGCACGGCACTGCTTCCAGACTTGAGGGGGTTCCATGGATGACCTGAAGCGAACCACATAATTTATTGAAGCAATTAGCGCTGAAACCTGATATCTGACTGAAGACGAAGAAGAAGATGAAGACGAAGAAAGAAATACAAATTAAACAAATATAATATTTTGGACACCTTGTTGAAGGCATTACTTGAAGGTAAAGTTGACGAACGGTGAACAATAGGTAGGCAGTGTTACAAGTGGGGGGGGGGAATATCATGAGATGGATAGAATACAATCTATCATGAGATGGATATAATACAATCTATCAGGTTGTAACACCCGCCGAAGACGGATGTGTCGGACCATTGGTGCAAAGAAATCGGCGACACAACGCATTTCCATTCTCTGGACTACATCATGCTGGAAATCTAGTAGGACAGAGATCCAGCGGGAGTTTGAGAATGAACGCTGAAGAAGTAACCAAGACTAGAGACAAGGCATGTTGGAGGTCCGTTGCCGCCAACCTTCGGCGCACAGACAGCACTTGATAGGAAAATGTTTGCTCCACGCACCAAATTAGCTACATGTTATAGAGATTTTGAATTGCAGACCACTATTTTTAGATTACACACTGCACTTCCCCCTCCTAGTACACGTGTATTGGATTCAATGCGATTTTGTTTGTGGAACATGTTCTCCCATGTCGGAACGTGTCTTGTAATCCTCCCCTATTTCTCAGGAGCACTTTTTTTCAAATGTGATTGTAGTGCCACACTAGGAAACAAGTTTGGGGACAATAACATATGATCTATGGTCAGCGTTTTATTCATGAAACGCATACTTAAGGCAGGATTTTACGAGATACAGAAGAAAAGACCAATTTTTCCACCATTATCCCTCGCGTCTTTAAAGTGGTTTATTTATCTCCCATTTGTGTCTAGATTTATCTTTCCACATAAACTATTCGTAAAGAACCTACTTCCTATTTAGCATAATTTGACCCCTCGAACAATGAATGCATATCCTTGTGTCTTTAAATATTGAAATATGCCGAATTATGTAATTTACCTATTACCGCCGAAGACGGATGTGTTGGGCCATTGGCGCAAATAAAACGGCAACACAACGCATTTCCATTCTCTGGACTACATTCAACTGGAAATCTTGTAGGATCATTGTCCTGTTACAAGAGAAATCCAGTGGGAGTTTGAGAATGAACGCTGAAGAAGAAGAATGTAATTTACCTGTTGTCAAACTGTAAAGACGTACGGGTAAGGTAAATAAAAGAACTTGCTGTGAGGTTAAGTGTCTACCATCATATTACCTTGTCATATTTGAGAGATATAAAATACCCCCATTAATCACCAAAGGAAATAGTTACAACAGAAATGACTAATCTACGTAGAATTTTCGGAGTAACAGCAAGAAACCGAATCAGGAACGAAAATATCAGAAGACGAACAAACACAATTCCAAGCCTGGATTACATTAGAAAACAGCAGATTTAGTGGTTTTCACATACTTCTACCATCAGACAGTGCCCCTCAAAAAGTATTACTATACAGACACGATGGATACACAGCTAGCGGGAGACCTTGCAAACTATGGATTGCAGAAATAAATGAATCAAACAAACATATGAAATACACAAAAAAAACTATCTCCAGAGAACTCCCCAACCCCTGATGTTGCACGACATAAAGGGCTATAAAGCGAAAGGAAATAGAAAGAAAAAACTACGATACATTTGAACGGGTTTTAAAATGTGTACATAACTTATCAGGACATTAAAACTGAAAGAAAGAATGTCAATATGGAAGTAAATAGATTAAAAACAAAGAGAAATAAGGAAACGACAACAGTTTTACAAATCATTACAGATTAAGTTGTTCTTTAATCTCTCATATCTTTGATGTCCTGACGTGTATGTATTCCTTCTCTGGATACGTGGCAGTTCCAACCATTTGACACATGTCAAATGTTATATATAATTACTTGGTATCCTGGCACAGATATTTATTTCTCCGTTCACTTCCATTCTTATTTTGTAACTTTTTTCATTGGTCAATTTGTATATCAATCAATATCAATAAAACCCATAACCCTTCAGGGTGTAGGGGTACCACATTGGAAGCTTCAGCACACAGAGTCCTCCAGCGAATTCTATCCTCAGCGATGCGGATGAGTGTGGAAATATCTAGCCCTGTCCATTCCTTGATGTTGTCTGTCCATGTCTTTATTTGTCATCCTCTGCTTCTTCCACCCTCGACAGTTCCCTGCAGTATTGTTTTTGACAAGGAATCGTGCCTGCATACATGTGCGAACCATGCTAGTTTTCGTCGTTTCACTATTGAAAGCAATGGCTCCTGGACACCTGCACACATCTCTACTTTATTTCTTACGTACACATTGCTCTTATGTTCCCTATAGGAAATTCGTAGAATTCTTCTGTAGCATTTATACTCGAAAGCCTGTAATCTTCTCTCCATGTCCGCAGTGAGTGTCCAATTTTGTATATATTTTGTACTGGAACAGACATGGCAATTAAATAGACAACAAATGTTCAAGAGACCAAATAATAATAATAAAAATAATAATATAACATATAACCTGTCAGGGTCGTAGGGGTGCCACAATGGAGAAATCAACACAAGACACCATCCAAACACTTCTATCCTTAGACATTCGGGTGAGTAGAAAAATCAGGCCGTATACTATTCCTTGATGTCAATCCATGAATTTCTTACCGATGTTCCCCTTCTATCATCGACTGTTTCTTACAAACTAGTTTTAGAAAGTGAGTAGTGTCTCATTACATGTCCAAATCGAACAAGTTTACTCCGTTTCACCACTGCCAAAAATTCCCTTAGAAATTCCCCTTCTTGATAACCTGCAAATTTAATTGCTGACGGACGAATATATTTGCCGTGTGTTCCATATTACTAATTTTTATATCAAACGTCTGTAGCAATTAGTTCAAGAGCTCGAAACCTTCTTTCATGTCTGCATTGAGTGTCCAGCATTCACACCCTACAAAAGCATACTTAGCACTAGCGATCTGTATAGATTGATCTATTCAGATCTAAGCAACTAACGGTATCGCGAGTTAAGACAACAAACGATCCCGCGATTTAAGAAACATCACAATGCCCGAAGACTTTAGAGACACCTAAACAACTAGTTATTGACTAAATCGCACTAGTACAGCATCTCCCGACAACATGGGTGAGATGGGGAAGGCGATGAATTATTCATTGTTTTCCAGTCCAGTTCTGTAGAAAGGGGATATAATAATGGAAGTGCAGGTTGACGTTGACAGTAGCTGCCCTTTGTGATCGCTTGTAATTAACAGGATGTTCAGGGCTGATAAACGATTCTGAATTATTCATAAGACTCCAGGGCGCCTAGTTTCGTCCCGACGCTTATTATTTTATGGGTATTTTAAAACATCAGATGATGAATCCATGAATGGTGTGCATGCCACTTCACTGATGAACGCTTGATTCGTTTAATCCAAGTTGAAAGAGATTGTCTAATCTCAAAGCACGAGAGGCATTTAAAAAAAAAAAAAAAAGAACAGTCCTGTGGGATTCCTACTTGTATATGAAAATCTATGGTGATATGTATGTATTTCTGTATTTGATAAATAATAATAGAGCAGAGATGTCTCTAGACTGAACCGTTTATCATGAGATGGGACACCAGCAATAACACTTGCTAGAAGCATCCATTGTTATGAAGAGGATACACAGCCAGAATAATGCTTCTGTGGAGATAATTGAAGGGCATGCTGACAATAGAACTTGTGAGAAGCATTCTTTATTATCCAGAGTTCAGATGATAAACAGCAAGAAGTCTGTAGATATGGTTGAAAGGCGCCCCATCCCTTTGGAGGTTAGACCATGGCATTTAGTACCCCGGTAATAGGAAGCAAAGCTAAAACAGTATAAACACCCTCACCCCTCGAGAAAACCTCACAAAATTGAATCACTTTTTAAAGATACACAAACACACGCCCACCCCTCCTTCCACACTGAAGACAGCCTTCTTACAGGCAACATGTCTAATAATGATTCTTCTTTGGAGACATTTGACAAGTGATATCAGCAATAGAATGACTGAAGAATTCATTATTGCAGGGAGTTGAGTTGAGGGTGGACAGTGATCGAATTAGTCTTCATTGAAGAGTCCACACAAGTGGACAAAGAGTCCACACAAGTGGACGTGTGTGTATGTGTGTGAGAATCATTCTTCCTTAGGGGAAATTGAGAGGATGGAAAATGTAGTTCATTGACGTGGTTAATTAGTCAATTATGAGGAGGAGGAGGAGGAGGGAGAAAGATATGAGAGAGAGGACATTGCACATAAACTACCAGGGCCTGTCAGAGAATATTTCTACTTTTGGAGACTGGATATGGAGATCATTGTGCAAGATATTTTAGAAGAATTAATTGCTGGTAATTGAAATGATCAAAGTGATTTTCTGATGTAGAAGTGATCATGTGATTTTCTGATGTAGAAGTGATCATGTGATTTTCTGATGTAGAAGTGATCATGTGATTATCTGATGTAGAAGTGATAATTAACTTCCTATATTCCATGTTCTGCCGAAGACGGATCCCCTAACGCTGCAAGGCAAACAAGGGACACAGCGTATAGATAGATAGATAGATAGACTGTTCATCTGAGATTCTGTTGTGTTATGACATCATCATCAAGTGCCGTCTCCACAACACAGGCTGGGTGCAACAGACCTCCAACATCCCCTGTCTCTTGCTTTGGTGGTGCACTCTGCTAGACTAATCTGTTCATCTTGTGATTTTACTCTCCCATTTGTATCTTTGCCTACCTCTTGCTCACCTCCCTTTGACTTTACCCTCAAGTAAGGTCTTCAATAAGGTGTCATGTCTTTTAATGTGTCCTAAATATTTTATTTGCCTGATCTTTATGTCTCTTAGTAAGTCTTTCTTCATTTGTATTGTTTTTAGCATCTCTTTGTTTTCGTCTTTTCTTGATGTTCTCCCTATTCTTCTACATATTCACATCTCAAAGGCATCAAATCTGTCTTCTACTGGTAGTTATTTGTTTTGTGTCCATGTATCTGAGCCATACATTAATATAGAATAGATGTACCATTTTATAATTCTCATTTTTAACTTGTTTGTAATATGTTTAGGTTTGTCATATGTGGCCTGTTTCATATATGTTCATTGCAAAGTTCTGTGATAATGTCCACACCAAATTCATTGAGAGTTTTTATTATGGCTAACAAGAGAAATAAGAAATGTTGTAATTAAAGAAATGTGTAAATTGTTTTGTATGTGCACCAAGAAAACACAAATTGTTACCGGTAATAAGTTTTCGTCTTTTGTTGAATAGCGCACAGAACATGCTCCTAAAGACAGAAACATAGCAGAGACAGACCCAAAACAGTTTGCAACCCTTGTTATAGATAAGCTGACCAGGCTGACTGAGGAGATGGACATCGCTGTGAGGATGGAAGAGAAATTACGAAGCATCAATATCAGTGAGGTAATGAATAGATTCAGATGTAACAAATATAGGGTTAAGATACGTAGAAGTGCCATAGAATGAGTTAATGTTGTTGGTCAAGACAGAAGTGGAATCATCATCAGGTGACATATTCTTTATAGAACCTAGTCTTCCCTATTTATTTCTTGAATTCTCAGCGGTCTTGAACAAGTTGTCCTGCCTCTTTTAGTGACATGAACAGACATTCTTGAATGTCTTTTGACAATGGTGAATTGACCTGCCTTTGCCCCTGTTTCTTTTTATCATCCCCTCCAGTAACACACTCTCTGTGCCATCATGTCTTTTAATGCAACAGAAAAAAAACCTAGTGTTTTCTTTAATATGGTGTTCAGATACCAGCCCTCCTGAGCCTTATTGTTCTTAACATCTCCTGGTTTATTTTCCTAACTGTCCATGGTATTCTCAGAATTATTCTATAGCACTTTAATTCAAATGTTATTCTCTTGGTCACTGTTGTATTTAGTGTCCATGCTTCACATCCATATATCGCCACAGGAAACCCACATGTTCGTAGTAAATACAACTTGGTTCTTATGTAGTTTGACATAGTTTCTTTAGCTGTTTTACTTTAGACAGCACCATTGCTGTTCTTCTCTTAATCTCAACTGCCTAGTCACTCGCAATGTTTATATTAATTCCTAAATAGTCAAAAAGTGCCACTTCTTCTAAATTGCAGTTCTCAATATTAATTATTAATTTTGAATATTGATTTAGTTTTGTAAGTTATTTTTGTCTTTTTCATATTTACAAAGTTTTGCTGTTTGCTAAACTTATAGGTTGACTTAATTATGTTCAGTAGGCAGTGTTCATCTGTTGTTAATAGCACTGTGTCGTCTGCATATCTAATTTCTGGTATCTGCAGCCCTCCTATATTTACGTGTCTGAAATCAGGCTTCATTGTTTCTACTCACGTTTCTCATTATATTTGCGGCATAGATGTTGAACAAGTATGGAGATCTTACTTCTTTCTGTACATTGAATAACTCAGATCTTGCACCCGACACTTTTACCGCGGATTCTTGGTCTTTATACAGCTCTGCTATTAGTCGTGTAATGTACCTTGGGAAACCCATATCTTTCATTATTTCCCATAATTGATGGTGATTGACACAGTCCAATGCTTTGGTGTAGTCTATGAAGCATGCGTGCAGTTCGATGTTATACTCTCTACATTTCTCTATGATCATCCTCATGTTAAATATATGATCTCTCGTGCCTCTACCAGTTCTGAACCCTACTTGCGCTATGTGGATCTCATCTTCCATCTTGTTATTTATTCATTTCATTATAATGTGCAGTAGTATTTTATAGCCTGGCTGATTAAGGCAATTGTTTTATAATTTGAACATATTTGCATATCATGTATCACCGCTTTTGGGTATTGGTATGTATACTGAAAATTTCCAGTCCCGTGGCCAAGTTTCCGTTCTCCAGATCTTATTGCATAGCTGATAAAAGATATTAACACAGCTTTTGTCCCCGGCTTAAATCATTTCAGCTGTTATGTCGTCACAACCTGCTGCTTTTCCTCTCTTCAAACTGAATTGCTGATCTAATTTTTTTCTATTGTAAGCTCTGGTTCTTGTGTATTTCTATCTGTGTTTATTTGGTTCCTAGGTCATTTTAGGGTGGCTCTGAGTGCATTTCTTTACAGTATTCTTTCCACCTTCATAGAATGTCACATTTCTCTGTAAGAGTGTTTTCTGATTTGTCTTTGATGATTCGCATAGATGTTTATATGTTTTTGCTCTTTGTGGTATATGCTACTAGAACATGTCTTTCATTTTTTCCTTCTTCGTACAGACCCTCTATGTTTTTTTGCAGGAGTCCTTGATAAACTTGTTTACAATGTGGTGGAATAGAATGAGTTAATGTTGTTGGTTAAGAGGTGTAGAAGTGGCATAGAATGAGTTAATGTTTTGTCAAGAGATGTAGAAGTTGCATAGAATGAGCACAAATTATTGTATTGGTTTGTCTAAGATTGTTTCATTATTTATCTTAAGATTGTTGTTGTATATGTTCAGATTATAATATTTATCTTACGATTGTTGTTGTATATGTTCAGATTATAATATTTATCTTACGATTGTTGTTGTATATGTTCAGATTATAATATTTATCTTACGATTGTTGTTGTATATGTTCAGATTATATTTGTCTAAGATTGTTGTTGTATATGTTCAGATTATAATATTTATCTTAAGATTGTTGTTGTATATGTTCAGATTATAATATTTATCTTACGATTGTTGTTGTATATGTTCAGATTATATTTGTCTAAGATTGTTGTTGTATATGTTCAGATTATAATATTTATCTTAAGATTGTTGTTGTATATGTTCAGATTATAATATTTGTCTAAGATTGTTGTTGTATATGTTCAGATTAGAATATTTGACATGTAGTATATATCATAGTTAGTTAATAGCAGACTATTATTATACAGTTCTGCATTCTAGACATAGACATCGATGAAGAAATATACCCCATAGCTTTCAGAAGTATATATTTAGATTGTTATAAAATTTGTCTTCCATTATGCAATGAAATATTTGTATGTTCCCAGCACAAGCTGGCCTCTGCATTGAATATGTAATAAAATTTAATATATATTAATAAAATTGGTCATAATCCAAGGTGGATTGATGAACTTAAAAAATTGGTCATAATCCAAGGTGGATTGATGAACTTAAAAAAAAACGTGTGATAAATGATGTCATCCTACATCACAAACATTACTTGTGCACATTCAACAATATGAAGGGGATGCAAAGGGTCTAGCATTGCTCTCATGCGGAGCCAGGATCAGCAGATAACCAAGATCATAAATGTACTTCGTTGTGGTGAACTCTGAAAACAAATACAGCGGCTTGTTCTGTGTTCCTGGTCAACACTTTTACAGATCATGTCCATGGATGTGCAGGCTGTATATGGAATGAGATTTGACTGCAAACAGACAAGCGTTGTCTCCAACATTGCATGACCAGATAAAGTGGCACAAAGTACAATTTCAGTACTTTATACCGCCCGCGTGTTGTCGGACCCGAAAGGGGAGCAAAGAATAGCAACACTGTTTACCTTCCATGCATGTCGTACGAGGCGACTAAGGAGGTTATGGGATGGAGTTGGCTGTCCCATCCCATATAGGGTCAGTGACCCAATTCCATGCTGAAGTCGGATGTGTCAGGCCGAAAGGCGCAGATATCGCAGGAATGCTGTAAACCATGACACAACGCATTCCGTTCTCCGGACTACATCCTGTTGATCTGCAGGAGTTTGAGAATGAACACAGAAGAAAAAGAAGTACTTAATACTTATGCGAACATTTTCTTCACGAATATATTGATGGGTTAAGAAAGTATTTTGTTGCTAAATGCTGACATTTAAAAAATTTAATTATGGATAAAAATTGTAAAATGGATTTATGAAAAAATAGGTTAACAGCTATGGTGCTGTATGTGTGAAACGATAGAGTGGCAACGAAGTTAACAATTGTCCAGCATGAGACTGGCCGGCGGAAGTGTTGTTCATACTTGAGAACACACAGAAGCTCACATGTCCCACCACAATTGACCCCATTCAAAGTAGGAGCCATGACTCCAGTATTGGATACGCCGACTCAAATATATACCCATGGGAATGGGAAAAGGCTTTGAATACCAGCTTCCCATTGCACAAAGGAAAAGCATCTTACAAATTTTGGAAGCACATGATGTTCAAATTTCTGACTGAAGCAGTTTTGAAACTCTGACTGAAGCAGTTTTGAAACTCTGACTCTAGGCAATGTAGACGGAGAAAGTCTTGGTCTTTGAGGACCAAACCTATTCTAACTCGACTGTCTTCGATGACCAACACAGTGCATACAGAGAGACTTGGGTTCAGTATCCAAGGGCACAGAGGGGAATGATGTATTTCTTACACAAGATTTTTCGCAGACCGCAAAGCTGTTTCTCATCCGAAATAGGCGCAATCTACCTACTTCTTTGGGTGATAAATTCAGTGGCGAAGAGTCAAATCACAGACTGCTCTTGGTAATGGATCGGAAAATCATCACAAGTGGATGAGGCTATTGTGCGAGAAATACACAAGTCAAATCCAAGACCCTCTGAGGTGTTTAACGAAGCAGCACTTCACCTAGGAAGGTGTCAGTCAAGTGACATATTCTTTCAAGAACATCATGATGGTCATCAGTCCATCATTTTCTTGGTCTGACCTTTCTCCTCCAACCAGGTTCTCTGACCTCCATTATTTGTCCTAAACAGCTGTGTCCATAGAGAAAAGTTTGATTAATCCATTGGAAAGTTCTAGGCACAATATTCCAGTAGGTTGTTATTATTTTTGGGAAGGAACAACCGCTAATATGATACCATAGAGAGAACACATCCATTATTGATGGCCATTATTGCGGAAGGAAGGTGTATCAACTCTAATTCTACTGTCTCCGGTGTCCAGTCCTGATCATACAGAAGAAATTAGGTCAGGAACCTAAGGATACAAACGATGGTAATGGAGTGGTCTTCCTACACGAGGAATAGTACGCCGGCTGAATCACCTCGTCAGAAGAAATATGTACAGTGGGTGATCCAAGTTTAATACCAGCTCATCTCATAGCATATACCCCTTCCGATTAGGTTTCTTCAATAGGCATTGCATTGAGCCAAGAACTGAAGTCCCCTGGGTATGAAAGAAATCTCTGAGAAACCACCCTATTGCACATAGCAAGTAATAGCAAGTTGCTTGCACTTCCTTGGGTTAGAAACAAATAAACAATATGAAGAGTTATACTGAGATGTGCATTCAAACATCTGTGTTAAAACATTCATTATGAATCAAGTAAATTTGAAAACACAATTTATGAAGTTTTCTAGTGCCTATAACTAATTTTTGTTGTATAAAATGGTTTAAATTTCAGCTCTGAGGGAATCAACATGTTCTTTTTTTCAATATTGCTGTCAAAATCTATATATAACAGTTTATTATTGTCTTCATTATACCAGCTTGCCAAGTCAGAAGGAGTGGAGACACTTGTTACATCTTTCGCCAAACCAAACACATCTGCTTCCTTCATCCCAATACCTTCAGCAACTGAGGAGGAGACAGCTGAAAGCATTCTAGATCAACACTGTTTGAGGATATGGAAGTCTTCCACACACCACACTCCATCACACTCTCCACCAGGCCCTCAATCTCCACCCCACAGCAAATCTCCAGAACGGCACAAGGACACCAGGAAGAAAATCATTGCCGTTCCCATTTCGTCATCGGGTGCATATAACGCACGTAGTTACCACAAAAAACGGGATTTTGTCTCTTATGATATTGATGAGCGGAACTTGATAGTTCCCACAGAGACCCACCGTCATATTCATCATCATCATCATCACCACCACTCTTCACGTGACTCATCATTTAAAAAGTCAATGGTGGAGGTGGAAGCTCAGGCATGTGGTATATCATCCTGGCGGACTGACACTGCTCAGACTATCTCAGCAGATTTTTCTAGTGGTGATTATGCCAGCAGGGGCAGGACCTCCAATTGCAAGGTTGATAGTAGCACTACTCGCAAATGTTCAGAGACAAGTAGTAATATAGATAGTGGAATTAGCATGATGGAATCAATTAAGGTGACACAGACATGGAACACTCCGACCAATGAAAAGTATGTAATTGTCTTGAATTTTGTCTTATTTCTAATTTACTTTTCAAGCACATTACACTGTTATTGTATTGAGGAAAAACTCTGTGGTACGTTAATTTGGTTATGTTTTCTCTGTGTTATATATTAATTGTGTTATCTGTATGTACTCTGTGTGATGTGTTAATTTTCTCTTATGTTAATTCTGTAATCTGTTCTTTGTATGATGTGTTAATTTTGTGATCTGTGTGGCATGTTAATTTTGTTGTCAGCACTTTGTGTGAGGTGCTGATTGTGTAATCTGTGCTTTGTGTGAGAAGTTGTGTTATCTGTGTGATATATTATGTTTTCTGTGTAATATGTTATGTTATCTGTATGTGATATGTTAATTATATTATCTGGTATGTATGTTAAGTTTTTATCTGTGCTGTCTGTATTTTAACATTATGTTATCTGTGCTATGAGTCATATGTTAATGTTTATGTCTGCTGTGTGTGACTCGTTAATATTCTGTTATTATGTACTGTATGTGATATTTTAATTTTTCAATATTTTTTGGCCTTGTGTAATACATTAATATTCTGTTATCTGTGCTCTGTCTATAAATATTTTAAATTGTTTTATCTGAGTTCTGTGTGATTCTCTGTGATAGTTTCATATACTGTTATCTCTGCTCTGTGTGGTACATTAGCTTCCTATTATCTGAAATTCCAATGTGACACATGCACTTTTTCTTTGTTAATAAGCTACCTTTCAAAACGTCTTTTATTATTTTTAATTTATAATTAGAACATCCACACTTTCAGTTGCTCTTGTTACATATTGTTTATTTCTCATTAAGACATGAATTTGTGTAACTGTTCTTCCCATTCATGTTTAGGGCAAATTAACAATATAGGATTTTTAGCAGTATATCGTATCCTTCTTTGTGCTGTGTGTGGGGAGGGTGGGTGTATTGATAACAAACCTGATATCGCACATTTAAAACTTTAAAAAGAAAAACCAATTAATGTAAAAAAAAACTGTTTATCTGGCATAATGTTCAAACAGTTTATCTGGTGTACTGTAATCTCCTAAACATCAAAGGCATTCTACAAGCACACTTCAAAGGAAGGTATCTCTGCTAGTCAAACACTGGCAGGGGTTACCTTCTTGGTAAAAAATATCTGTTGACATTTTATCCAGTGACAAACCACAGGGTCAACAACAAATGTTTACTGACAAATTGAATGAAAGTAGATGTAGTGTAGTGTTCTATACTTGTTCTTCACTTGTTCTTCTTTGGTGTTTAGTTGATATTTTGAAGGGTAAAATAGTGTTTTGTTGGTTGGTAATTTTGTTTGGTGTTTAGTTGATATTTTGAAGGATAAAATAGTGTTTTGTTGGGTGGTAATTTTGTTTGGTGTTTAGTTGATATTTTGAAGGGTAAAATAGTGTTTTGTTGGTTGGTAATTTTGTTTGGTGTTTAGTTGATATTTTGAAGGATAAAATAGTGTTTTGTTGGTTGGTAATTTTGTTTGGTGTTTAGTTGATATTTTGAAGGGTAAAATAGTGTTTTGTTGGTAATTTTGTTTGGTGTTTAGTTGATATTTTGAAGGGTAAAATAGTGTTTTGTTGGTAGGTAATCTTGTTTGGTGTTTAGTTGATATTTTGAAGGGTAAAATAGTGTTTTGTTGGTTGGTAATCTTGTTTGGTGTTTAGTTGATATTTTGAAGGGTAAAATAGTGTTTTGTTGGTTGGTAATCTTGTTTGGTGTTTAGTTGATATTTTGAAGGGTAAAATAGTGTTTTGTTGGTTGGTAATTTGGTTTGGTGTTGAGTTGATATTTTGAAGGGTAAAATAGTGTTTTGTTGGTTGGTAATCTTGTTTGGTGTTAAGTTGATATTTTAAAGGGTAAAATAGTGTTTTGTTCATTGATATTAAATTGATAATGGTAAAGTAGTGTCTTGTTAAGCTGATACAAATGAAAAATATATTGCTGAGCTGCTGCAAAACAACAAAACAAATATTTTCTTAAGAGCTTGCATATTCCCAATGACAACGTATGGATATGAATCCTGGACAATCACCAATAAAGTGAAAAATAAAATAGCTGCATTTTAAACAAAATGTTACAGAAAATCCTCTGAATACAATGGACCAAAAAGATCACCAATATAGCCACCCTGAGAAAAATGAATGTAAAATAAAACTGGCTAAGCAGTATGGTTCTTTCCAGAAACTTCAATATTTGGCCATATCAAATGCCATGACAGCCTAGAGACCATAATGGAGAGGATGATGCCAGGGAGACGAACAAGAGGCTGACAAAGAAGATGGACGCAAGACATCAAAGATCTCCTGAACATGACAATAACAGAAGCAGGAAGACTGGCTCAAGATGGACAGAAGTTTTGAAAGACTGTTGACTGCTATATCCTGTTCAGGATCAGGGCCGGCCCTAACAATTGCGGGGCCCAATGCGAAACGGATTGCGCGGGGCCCAGTCTGGGTAGGGAAGAGGATAATAAAATAAATTCTTATATGAATTTATGGGCCTATGAAGTGCGGGGCCCACTGCGGCCACATAGGTTGCAATGGCCTAAGACCAGCCCTGTTCAGGATATACCACCTGATAATTAGTGTCTTGTTTGGTGTTGATATTTTAGTGGGTAAAATAGTGTCTTGTTGGCTGGTGTTAATATTTTGGAGGATAAAACAGTTTAATTTTGTTTGGTATTAAGTTGGTGTTATTTTGGAGGGTAAACTGTCAAGTTGGTTGGTGTATATATTTACAAGGGTGAAGCAATGCCATGTTGATTCTATATTGGGCATGGGAGTTGTGGACAGTTATCTCCTTTTGGCGCTATGTTGATGTTATGTTGGGGCAACAGCAAATGTATGTAACAACTTCTTCTGCGTTCCTTCTCAAACTCCTGCAGATCAGCAGGATGTAGTCCGAAAAATGGAATGCGCTGTGCCATGGTTTACAGCATTGCTGCGATATCTGCGCCTTTCGGCCTGACACATCCTACTTCAGCATGGCTTTGGGTCACTGACCCTATTTGGAATGGGACAGCCAACTCTATTCCATAACCTCCTTAGTCGCCTTGTACTACATGCATGGAAGGTAAACAGTGTTGCTATTCTGTGCTTCCCTTTCGGGCACCGACAACACACAGGCATATGTAAAAACAAATATTGGCTTATAAGTGCAGTGAGACCTGGATTTTCACTTTGTAAACTCAATTTAACATGCAACATTAGAAACTATTCTAGATTTCAATGCATGTTTGTTATTGTGTTTCTTGGAGTAAAAGTTTTGTATTTTATTACCGTTTATTTAGCGAGCACCTTTTGTTTAGCAAATAAAAAGTATTACCTTTTTTAAAGTGCCACACCTTCGCCCCTTACAGCTAAGTTGGAGGAAATTTGTGTATAAAATCGTTATGACAGGACAGTGACAGGAAAGAGTGAGAAACACTGATTATGATTGACCAATCACTGACACACAAGAAGAGGCAGATAGAACTCCTGAAACACAATATAACTTTGTAACCAAACAGCGTACAGTATCAACAGATGATCAAGTATTAACTGGCAGCATGAGATAACAGTAGAGATAACAGTATAGATAACAGTAGAGATAACAGTAGAGATAACAGTAGAGATAACAGTATGAGATAACAGTAGAGATAACAGCATGAGATAACAGTATGAGATAACAGCATGAGATAACAGTAGAGATAACAGCATGAGATAACAGTAGAGATAACAGCATGAGATAACAGCATGAGATAACAGCATGAGATAACAGTAGAGATAACAGCATGAGATAACAGTAGAGATAACAGCATGAGATAACAGTATGAGATAACAGCATGAGATAACAGTATGAGATAACAGTATGAGATAACAGCATGAGATAACAGTAGAGATAACAGCATGAGATAACAGCATGAGATAACAGTAGAGATAACAGCATGAGATAACAGTAGAGATAACAGCATGAGATAACAGCATGAGATAACAGCATGAGATAACAGCATGAGATAACAGCATGAGATAACAGTAGAGATAACAGCATGAGATAACAGCATGAGATAACAGCATGAGATAACAGCATGAGATAACAGTAGAGATAACAGCATGAGATAACAGTAGAGATAACAGTAGAGATAACAGCATGAGATAACAGCATGAGATAACAGCATGAGATAACAGCATGAGATAACAGTAGAGATAACAGCATGAGATAACAGTAGAGATAACAGTAGAGATAACAGTAGAGATAACAGTAGAGATAACAGCATGAGATAACAGTAGAGATAACAGTAGAGATAACAGTAGAGATAACAGCATGAGATAACAGTAGAGATAACAGCATGAGATAACAGCATGAGATAACAGTAGAGATAACAGCATGAGATAACAGTAGAGATAACAGCATGAGATAACAGAGATAACAGCATGAGATAACAGTAGAGATAACAGCATGAGATAACAGCATGAGATAACAGCATGAGATAACAGCATGAGATAACAGCATGAGATAACAGCATGAGATAACAGCATGAGATAACAGCATGAGATAACAGTAGAGATAACAGCATGAGATAACAGCATGAGATAACAGTAGAGATAACAGTAGAGATAACAGCATGAGATAACAGTAGAGATAACAGTAGAGATAACAGCATGAGATAACAGTAGAGATAACAGTAGAGATAACAGTAGAGATAACAGTAGAGATAACAGTAGAGATAACAGCATGAGATAACAGTAGAGATAACAGTAGAGATAACAGTAGAGATAACAGTAGAGATAACAGTATGAGATAACAGTAGAGATAACAGCATGAGATAACAGTAGAGATAACAGTAGAGATAACAGTAGAGATAACAGTAGAGATAACAGTAGAGATAACAGCATGAGATAACAGCATGAGATAACAGTAGAGATAACAGTAGAGAACAGTAGAGATAACAGCATGAGATAACAGTAGAGATAACAGTAGAGATAACAGCATGAGATAACAGTAGAGATAACAGTAGAGATAACAGTAGAGATAACAGCATGAGATAACAGTAGAGATAACAGTAGAGATAACAGTAGAGATAACAGTAGAGATAACAGTAGAGATAACAGTAGAGATAACAGTATGAGATAACAGTAGAGATAACAGCATGAGATAACAGTATGAGATAACAGCATGAGATAACAGCATGAGATAACAGTAGAGATAACAGTAGAGATAACAGTAGAGATAACAGTAGAGATAACAGCATGAGATAACAGCATGAGATAACAGTAGAGATAACAGTAGAGAACAGTAGAGATAACAGCATGAGATAACAGTAGAGATAACAGTAGAGATAACAGCATGAGATAACAGTAGAGATAACAGTAGAGATAACAGTAGAGATAACAGCATGAGATAACAGTAGAGATAACAGTAGAGATAACAGTAGAGATAACAGTAGAGATAACAGTATGAGATAACAGTAGAGATAACAGCATGAGATAACAGTATGAGATAACAGTATGAGATAACAGCATGAGATAACAGCATGAGATAACAGTAGAGATAACAGTAGAGATAACAGCATGAGATAACAGTAGAGATAACAGTAGAGATAACAGCATGAGATAACAGCATGAGATAACAGTAGAGATAACAGTAGAGATAACAGTAGAGATAACAGTAGAGATAACAGTAGAGATAACAGTGGAGATAACAGTGGAGATAACAGCATGAGATAACAGCATGAGATAACAGCATGAGATAACAGCATGAGATAACAGTAGAGATAACAGTAGAGATAACAGTAGAGATAACAGTAGAGATAACAGTAGAGATAACAGTATGAGATAACAGTAGAGATAACAGTAGAGATAACAGTAGAGATAACAGTAGAGATAACAGTAGAGATAACAGCATGAGATAACAGTAGAGATAACAGTAGAGATAACAGTAGAGATAACAGCATGAGATAACAGCATGAGATAACAGTAGAGATAACAGTAGAGATAACAGTAGAGATAACAGTAGAGATAACAGCATGAGATAACAGCAAGAGATAACAGTAGAGATAACAGCATGAGATAACAGTAGAGATAACAGCATGAGATAACAGTAGAGATAACAGTAGAGATAACAGCATGAGATAACAGTAGAGATAACAGTAGAGATAACAGCATGAGATAACAGTAGAGATAACAGTAGAGATAACAGCATGAGATAACAGTAGAGATAACAGCATGAGATAACAGTAGAGATAACAGTAGAGATAACAGTAGAGATAACAGTAGAGATAACAGTAGAGATAACAGCATGAGATAACAGCATGAGATAACAGCATGAGATAACAGCATGAGATAACAGCATGAGATAACAGTAGAGATAACAGCATGAGATAACAGTAGAGATAACAGCATGAGATAACAGTAGAGATAACAGTAGAGATAACAGCATGAGATAACAGTAGAGATAACAGTAGAGATAACAGCATGAGATAACAGTAGAGATAACAGTAGAGATAACAGCATGAGATAACAGTAGAGATAACAGCATGAGATAACAGTAGAGATAACAGTAGAGATAACAGTAGAGATAACAGTAGAGATAACAGTAGAGATAACAGTAGAGATAACAGCATGAGATAACAGTAGAGATAACAGTAGAGATAACAGCATGAGATAACAGTAGAGATAACAGTAGAGATAACAGTAGAGATAACAGTAGTGATAACAGTAGAGATAACAGCATGAGATAACAGTAGAGATAACAGTAGAGATAACAGTAGAGATAACAGCATGAGATAACAGCATGAGATAACAGTAGAGATAACAGTAGAGATAACAGTAGAGATAACAGTAGAGATAACAGTAGAGATAACAGTAGAGATAACAGCATGAGATAACAGCAAGAGATAACAGTAGAGATAACAGTAGAGATAACAGCATGAGATAACAGTAGAGATAACAGCATGAGATAACAGTAGAGATAACAGTAGAGATAACAGCATGAGATAACAGTAGAGATAACAGTAGAGATAACAGTAGAGATAACAGCATGAGATAACAGCAAGAGATAACAGCATGAGATAACAGTATGAGATAACAGTATGAGATAACAGTAGAGATAACAGTATGAGATAACAGTAAAGATAACAGTAGAGATAACAGTATGAGATAACAGTAGAGATAACAGTAGAGATAACAGTATGAGATAACAGTAGAGATAACAGTAGAGATAACAGTAGAGATAACAGTATGAGATAACAGCATGAGATAACAGTATGAGATAACAGTAGAGATAACAGTAGAGATAACAGCATGAGATAACAGTAGAGATAACAGTAGAGATAACAGTAGAGATAACAGTAGAGATAACAGTAGAGATAACAGCATGAGATAACAGTAGAGATAACAGCATGAGATAACAGCATGAGATAACAGTATGAGATAACAGTAGAGATAACAGTAGAGATAACAGTATGAGATAACAGTAGAGATAACAGTAGAGATAACAGTAGAGATAACAGTAGAGATAACAGTATGAGATAACAGTAGAGATAACAGTAGAGATAACAGTAGAGATAACAGTATGAGATAACAGTAGAGATAACAGTAGAGATAACAGTATGAGATAACAGTAGAGATAACAGTAGAGATAACAGTAGAGATAACAGTATGAGATAACAGTAGAGATAACAGTAGAGATAACAGTAGAGATAACAGTATGAGATAACAGTATGAGATAACAGTAGAGATAACAGCATGAGATAACAGTAGAGATAACAGTAGAGATAACAGTAGAGATAACAGTAGAGATAACAGCATGAGATAACAGTAGAGATAACAGTAGAGATAACAGTAGAGATAACAGCATGAGATAACAGCATGAGATAACAGCATGAGAACAGTATGAGATAACAGTAGAGATAACAGTAGAGATAACAGTAGAGATAACAGTATGAGATAACAGTAGAGATAACAGTAGAGATATCAGTATGAGATAACAGTAGAGATAACAGTAGAGATAACAGCATGAGATAACAGTATGAGATAACAGTAGAGATAACAGTATGAGATAACAGTAGAGATAACAGTAGAGATAACAGTAGAGATAACAGTAGAGATAACAGTATTAGATAACAGTATGAGATAACAGTTGAGATAACAGTATCAGATAACAGTAGAGATAACAGTATGAGATAACAGTAGAGATAAGGAACTCATGGACTGAACTAAAGTAGATTAGCTAAGATAAAAATCAATGAATGGTAACAGTTGCAAAACAAAATCATAGAACATTTAGGTAATAGGAAAAAAATGAGTTGAATAGTACACTAGTTTTACAAAATAATTACCGTTTTCTTTTTTAAGACGGTTATTATACTCTTGGAGTATAGGGTGGAGTGCATGGCAGTGTGGTTAGAGCACTGTTCTCAGACCCTTGAGGTTCTGGGTTCAATCCACGGTTGGGACAGGATTATTTCTTTCAAAGGTACAATCAAAATCCTTCCTGTATATGTCACGGTGTCTGCTATGGCAAAGCAGCCTTTATTTCCACAGACCATAGAAAGCCTCCCCGCACTCCTTTACAGGAAAACATGCAGTAACAAAAATATTATATTCGTCCTTATATTTAGTCAACTTAATTAGTGACTGGGAAGCTGTAGTGACCCCTGCTTTGTGTCATTTGTGCTCAAATCTATTCTTCAGAAGTGTTTCAAAAGTTTATGCACCTATCTCTGCCGACCTTCGTGCACCTCACTCTTTGGCCACATTTTCCCCAGCAATTGTGGTCAATAGAAAAGTTAATTTCATGTTTTTTACACTCTTTTTTTGTTTTTGAAAATCTGCAAAAAATAATAGCTACACTTCTTATTCATGCATTGATTTCTTCATTAAATAATAGACTGATTTACAAATACAAATGCACTAAATCAACATTTTGGTCATAACATTTGTATCAAGTTAGGTACAGACATAAAAAACATTAGAAAATAAAATGAGACTTGGTTTGAGAGTACCTTTTTATACAATATAATAATAGACATAGAAGTAATATAGTGTTAGGGGATCATGGCTCTCTGCTGTATCCTGCTACAGACTGGTGATATAGATTTATGTTCATGTCTCTGTGCTGTACCCTGAGCATCATGAGTTAGATAATATCTTTAGATATTTGATTGATATCAGTTGTCTTATCATCTTTGTCTTACCACAGAACATGCACTCGCCTATTTAGAGGGATGCTGGAGTATATGTGAAAATTGTATAATGAATATGTGCTCTTTGATCAAATATGTCATTACTCAAGAAATATGCCTACCGCTATAACAATGAAATATGAAGGTCTTCTACGCTGTCTTGAAGGTAGAACAAGAAGTATGCCTGCCGCTATAACACTGAAATATGAAGATATTCTATGTTGTCTTGAAAGTAAACCAAGAGTTATTTCTGCAGCTATAACAATGATGATCAGCAGAGTGACTGAAAAACATGAGCTAAACATAAAAATACATTGAGAGAAATAACAAGTAGAACACTATCAATATCTTTGACACATAACAACAAACGAAGGTAGATGTGAAAAAGAATTTAAAAGGAAAAGGAGAATAGGAATAGCTAAAAGTACTTTCAGTGACATGAGGAAAATATTAACATCGAAACAAATGGCAAACATGCTCAAAATGAGAATGATAAAATGCTACATCTATTCTATATTAATGTATGGCTCTAAAGCATGGACAATAAAGAAACAATTAGAAGACAGAAGAACCTTTGAGATGTGGATATATAGAAGAGTAGGGAGAACATCATGGAAAGAGAAGAAAATAAACAAAGAAGTTCTAACGATACTTAGTATGAAGAAAGAATTTAAACAAAATAAAGATCAAACAAATAAATAATTTGGACATATTAAAAACCTTGTTGAAGACCTTACTTGAGGGTAAAGTTGAAGGGACACAAGCAAGAGGTAAGCAGAGATAAAAGTGGAAGAGTAACATCACAAGATTGACAGGTTACAGTCTAGCAGAGTGCACCACCAAAACAAAAGACAGCATGTTGGAGGTCTTTTGCAGCCAACCTTTGTTGCGAAAATGGCACTTGATGATGATGATAACAATGAAATATGAAGATATTCTATGCTGTCTTGAAGGTAGAGCAAGAAGTATGTCTGCTGCTATAACAATGAAATATAAAGGTCTTCTATTCTGCTCAGAAGACAAAATAAATTGTGACATTCCTTTAGGACTTCAGGATCACTGTATTTTGTATGGTTGTCATATCTATTATAACATCTGGCACATTCAGCACAATCCCTCAAAATATAGAACATTACTGGCGCAATCCCTCAAATATAGAACATTACTGACACATTCAGCACAATCCCTCAAATATAGAACATTACTGGCACATTCAGCACAATCCCTCAAATATAGAACATTACTGACACATTCAGCACAATCCCTCAAATATAGAACATTACTGGCACATTCAGCACAATCCCTCAAATATAGAACATTACTGACACATTCAGCACAATCCCTCAAAATATAGAACATTACTGGAACATTCAGCACAATCCCTCAAAATATAGAACATTACTGGTGCAATCCCTCAAATATAGAACATTACTGACACATTCAGCACAATCCCTCAAATATAGAACATTACTGACACATTCAGCACAATCCCTCAAATATAGAACATTACTGGCGCAATCCCTCAAATATAGAACATTACTGACACATTCAGCACAATCCCTCAAATATAGAACATTACTGGCGCAATCCCTCAAATATAGAACATTACTGACACATTCAGCACAATCCCTCAAAATATAGAACATTACTGGCGCAATCCCTCAAATATAGAACATTACTGACACATTCAGCGCAATCCCTCAAAATATAGAACATTACTGGCACATTCAGCACAATCCCTCAAAATATAGAACATTACTGGCACATTCAGCGCAATCCCTCAAAATATAGAACATTACTGGTGCAATCCCTCAAATATAGAACATTACTGACACATTCAGCACAATCCCTCAAAATATAGAACATTACTGACACATTCAGCACAATCCCTCAAAATATAGAACATTACTGGCACATTCAGCACAATCCCTCAAAATATAGAACATTACTGGTGCAATCCCTCAAATATAGAACATTACTGACACATTCAGCGAAATCCCTCAAGATACAGAACATTACTGGCCACCAATTTAACTTAAATGAATGAGTTTGAACCCAACACATGCATGCACAATCTTAACAATGGTATAAAACCTGTGAATTCATACATCATTATAACAATGACCACTTCACATTCAGTAAAAATGTCATTTGTCAGCAAACACAGAATTTGCAATTTGTCAATGAATGTTCTCTTTTCCCATGGGAATCAAAGGCCACAGAAATGTCACTGTGACCTAAGCATATTTCATATTGTTAGTACATGGAACGAGTTAACCCCTCTAAATGGGCAAGTCCATGTTGTGTCATGGATATCCTGAAAAGTACACAACTTTGAATATATTAAAGTATATTGCATATAGCTTAAAGATGTTGAATATTAGTTGACATGCTTGTGCCACTATTCTTTGTAGGGTGATGAAGTGGATGCTGGATAGTGACACTGTACATGAAATGTCTACGTCCGTGCAAGATACAGACAAGAGTTCCTCATCTCACAAACGTTCTCATAGACCCAACCAGTCTGTGAATTCATCTCAACAGTCAAGACCAAGGTACGGCGACTTCAGTCTTAGTGTTACCTTGATTTGTGCTTTTGTTATATCTCTCTGATCCCGGCTCCTTCATTTATTCTCCACCTCCCCTTTTGTGTTGCTCACTTCATCTCTTAATGTCTATATCACTCATATATCCTTATTCTGTCTCACTTATTCTCTTTTCTATCTCATTCACAGTTCCTTGTTCTATCTCATTTACAGTTCCTGACTCTACAGATCCTCTTTCTGTTTCACGTTTTACATATTTTCTGAATCGATCACAGATTCTCTTCTGTCTTGATGGATTCTCTTTATCACTCACAGATCCTCTTTCTATCTCACTCACAGATCCTCATCTGTCTGTCACAGATCCTCTTTCTGTCTCATTCACAGATCCTCTTTCTGCCTCAGAGATCCTCTGTCTGCCTCACATATTTTGTTCAGCCTCACAGAGCATTCTCTGTCTCATACTTTTTCAGTCTCACAGATCCTCTAGCTGTCTCACAGATTCCCTTTCTGCCTCACAGATCCTCTTTCTGCCTCAACCATAAATCCTCTTTGACCCAATCACAGATCCTTTTTCTCACAGATCCTCTTTCTGTTGCACAGATTCTTTTTCTCACAGATCCTCTTTCTGTTGCACAGATTCTTTTTCTCACACAAAGATTTCTCTCTCTCACAGATCCTCTGTATGTCTCACAGATCCTCTTTGTCTCACAGGCTCTCTTTACCTGATTATCACTTTGCAATATATTCTATCATCTTTTCGACAAATGCTGTCATGGGGAGTTGAAGTTTTCTGTCTTTGACCATCTTTGTTGCGCCTGCCATGGTTAGGGAGTTCAGGTTCATAGGTGGAGATATGTCAGGTTCAAATCCACATCATGCATTTGTACATTCGCATTGTTCAAAAAGCAATAGAAACCTACTGAATGTAACATTGCCCAGAAAATCACTAGAGCCACACAAAAATTAGTTGATCGCTACGTCCTGAAAAGGGTATGCTAGTAACTTTCTGCTTGAGTAAGGTGTAGTACTTACTACCAAGAAGAGATTAGGTTACAATCTTATCACTGTAGACTCAACTGTCACATGTACAATATGCTGAAACTTGGTCAGACAGACATGTGCCCATTGGAAGGCAAGGAAAGTAAATGTGCAGCAAAACTGTCATCTTCATGAAAGGAGTAGAGCAGAGATACTTCCTCAACCTACCTGAAAAAAAAACTGTATGGTAATGTAGCAGCCACAGCAAGCACATTTACTTAACTAACAAGCATCTGGAAATCCAAAGAAATAGGAAGAAACACCATGTTAAAACTATTCAACTCCTGTGTTATTCAAACGTTTACTGATATTAGTGAAAGCTGGAAATCAACACAGGCAACGGACCAAAAGTTAAACAGCTTTGAAAACAAATGTCTCTTAAAATTTTTGAACATAAAATGTAGCGATTTCATCACAAATAGCGGCCTAAGAAATAAAACACACCAAGAATATGTTTCAAATGTTATAAGAACATACAGATGGAAATACTTGTGACATATTAGACCAGATAAAATCAGACTGAACCAGCAAGCCCTGTGGACACCTGAGGTGAAAAGGAAAAAGAGGAAGACCCAAAATTACCCTAAAAAGCATCAGACTTAAAGATAAGTGAACGTTGAGATTGAAATGATGCTGTTATGGGATACACATTAGCTGTAAGGGTGTGTATAAAACAATTGGTATGTCTAAACAAGATTTCTATTATGAATGAGGCTGTTATGGGATGCACATTAGTTGTAAGTGTGTGTATAAAACAATTGGTATGTCTAAAAAAGATTTCTATTATGAATGAGGCTGTTAATGGGACTATAACCTCACTAGTTGTTTTCTTGTTACAGCTCAAAGTCAAAGACATCTACCAGATCCACATCAGTTGAGAGAGGTTGTGGCGTGTTGTCTGCATGGAGTGGGACATCAACAGTCTTGCCAAACCAGCCATTTGCCCAGGATCCCTCAATGCCCCTGCTCACTCCACCCAACCCCACCACACAACTGGAGGAGGCGAAAAGACGTCTGGGGACACAGTCCAAAGTGACCCCAACATCTGCTACACCTATCAAATCCAAGTAAGCACAGCACTATCTTCTGTATGGGACCCAAAGTCAATAAATGAAGTGGAAGATAATAGGGCATCAAGATTCAAATCATTTATGTGACATTTTTATGACATATAAGGTTCTGGGGCTCTTCATGACAAAATGGTCTAGTTCAGTGTTCTAAAATTATGATGTCTTCTCTTCCCCCCCCCCCCCCCTCCCTCCATATAACATATACATATTTTTTAATATTCAAAAATTGAACTATTTTCTATTATTTAGGGAATAATTCCCCACCTGGACAATAAAATTGACCCCCCCCCCCCCCTGTGGGGTTTACTGGTGTAGCCATTATATTCTATAATATGGTTTTAGGTTAGGGTGACCAGATGTCCGCTTTTTTTTAGCACTGTCTCCTTTTTGAGGCTGTTGTCCCAATGAAACTAAAAGGGGGCACTAAATTGTCCTTTGTCCCCATTTCAGTCCCATTTTGTCCCCTTATTTATAAGTGCGACATGACCGCAGCAGTTCTTGATGCTTTAAACGTTATAAATTTTTCTATTTTAGCTCATGTCCTGTGAAATATGTGTACAAAATGGGAGATTGCCCTCTATGTTGTATAAAACATATTTCCTGACATTTACCATCCTTTACTTACATAATACTCTTCTGAAGTAAATAAAGTTTTAGACACTCCCTGCATGATGCCAAAAAGAAAGTACAGTTTCAGTAGAAACATCAAAAAGGACTATCCCTTCTTGAAAGAAGACGCATCACTTGGCAAGTTGTAATGTACTATGTGTCATTCCGTGTTTTCCATTGACAATGTAGGTCATTACAATGTAAAACAGCACTTCAAGACGCAGAAAAACTAAAAGGCAGTCACTGATCAAGCCAAGGTGTGTCATCATTTTTTACAAGAGATAAGACAGGGCAGTTAACTGAAGAGAAGAATACAGTGAGAAATAGCTCAAAAGATGTTACTGATTTACTTCAGTGTTCTTGGGTTTCCCCATATGCTCTCTGCCCCATCTCAACAACGCAGCACACCATCTGCAGATTGACACTCATAGCACACAACTTTGCAGCTTCAGATGAATCCCAAAGAATCTTCAATAAAATGCATATTGTAAACAGGTGTGTGATCGCACACACTCTTGAACACAAGGCAAATGTTTTAATCACTGTACCACAGAGATTCTTCTTCTTCTGCGTTCGTTCTCAAACTCCTGCAGATTAGCAGGATGTAGTGCGGAGAACGGAATGCGTTGTGTCATGGTTTACAGCATTGCTGAGATATCTGCACCTTTCAGTCTGACATCCGACTTCAGCATGGTTTTAGGTCACTGACCCTATATGGGATGGGACAGCCAACTCCATCCCATAACCTCCTTAGTCGCTTTTTACGACATGCGCGGAAGGTAAACAGTGTTGCTATTCTTTGCTCCCCTTTCAGGCCCCAGCAACACACGGGCGAACCACAGAGAATAAGAAAGCAAAGAGATCCTTGCGTGTAATAATAACAAAAAATATGTTAAAATAAAATAAATAAAAGAGTTTAAGGAATGCAAGCAAGATAGATAGAGACATTCGTGAGAAGCTAACATTATGGGATGCATAAAATACAGAGTGCACTAATGTGGCAAGAGCTTGTCCATTAGAACTTTGTGGAATTGTCTTTCTGGCTGAATGGGTGAGCTGAGTTCCATTTCATGTTTTGATAATGGGGTGCAAAGGGAACGCATTGCTCTAGGCAGACCCAGGGTTAGCAGATAACCAAGATACCAAATGTACCTCCACGCGGCACACCCTGGAAATTTGAAATACAGCAGCTCGAGCTGGTTCTGGCCAAATCATTTGGGAATTTTGTCCGAGAATGTGGAGGTAGCAGATGGAAAGAGATTTGACTGGATAAGAGACAGACAACATCTCCAACACCATTTGCATCACCACATACAGTGACACTGTCAACATAAAGTGATGCTGAACATTGGAGGGGCGGCCAATGTAAAAGGTACGTGGAGATTGATGGCATGTAGAGAGACTAATAGATGTCATACTGAGTACAATGACACAATGAAAGGCAGAACAGCGCCAGAGGGCAATGCGAACTGCAAATAGAAAGGAAAAAGTTCCTAGGAAAGAGGAATTAAAAGCTTTGTTAGCTCGAGACGAGCTTCTAGTTACCTGTGCTCCTTATAGGCAGAGACCCATACCCAATCATGGGCGTTCAGAAAAGCAAGAAGACCTAACCCAACTCTAACGTCGAGCCTTCCTAAACCTGAAATAAGCTCGCGAAGAGAAAGGGATCCGTACCTTATGGGCTTAGGCAGAAAAGGGACAAGTTGGCAGCCCTGGCCCAACTCTACTGTCAAGCTTTCCTATACCGGAAACATACTTGCAGAGAGAAAGGGTTCAGTACCACATGGACTCAGGCGCTATTGGGACAAGTTTGCTCAGCTCTCAAACGCATGGTGTGAGACTTGAACTTGGACGAGGGGGTTCATGATGTCTGTGAACGACGCCTCGGGTATGAGGGCGAACGAGCGAGGGTCCAACTCTTCAGGCGAGTTCTTCCTCATACGGAACCAGGTTCAGGGATGAGAAACGGTTCAGTACCCGATGGACACAGGCAGAGTACGTCCAATTGCACGAGATGGGTTCATAGATGGTGGAACACCTCGTACCAGATAGACGCGCTCGACAAGCGTCTTGGCGAAGAGGCACTACACACCAACGTACCCGGCGACAGATACACAGGCTGTCACGGACTAGGGACCAAACCCGAAATAAAGGAATGACGAAAACGGATGTGCTGGACCTCGGACGTCCTAACCACAAGTGGCCAACAGGGGTGCAAATAATCACAGTTCTACTGTGGAACTTGCAGCACAACGTACTTCATGCTCCCTGGCAGAAATCACACGAAATAGTCGTCGTGGTTATTTGAGAGCGAACGCTGAAGAAGAAGAAGAAGAAGTTTTGATAATAGATTTCATTTCTGGGAAAGATACAGAATCCTTTATCCATTGTTGCTGATGTTGGCTTCCAGTTTTGGCTAGTTACAGTAAAGAACTATCTCATTTTCCTTGATTTGGGATTGACCTGGAATCTATTAGAGAAATTATTTTGCAGACAGACAGTAGCCAGTTGGATTATACCAGTATGACAAGGGATAGACAAACAGCCAGTTGGATTATACCAGTATGACAAGAGATAGACAGACAGTAGCCAGTTGGATTATACCAGTAGGACAAGCAACAAACAGCTATTTGAGACCCATTAAAGCCAACCTTTGATATTGAATTATTGATGTAATTTAAAATGTTGAATATACTAGGTGTAAAACACTGTAAAAGTACAGGATATTTTATGATATAAAGTATTGTTTCACATTTGCACTAACAATTCTTACTATTTTTTTATATACTCTTCTTCAGAAATATTGCTAGTATTCCGACAAAAGACAAAATGCGACTTCCAACAGGTGTCTTTCCGCTACCAGCTACCTCTCACTCTCGTACCTTGCCACCTGCCAACATTGTGCCCTCACACCTGGATACATCTGATGTCAGCCATATATTAGAGTATGTCCTAGTCTACTAAGTTATGTGCAGTAAACTGTTAGATTATGAGTTAGATATATCTGACAGTTTTTCCTTGATCTGAGGCCACAGTTTAGCTTTGATCTGCTGCGTAAAAAAATTATGTGACAGTATATGTTTGATTGCCAAGCTTAAAGGTTTCATTTTCAACAGCAGAGAGATTATTAATGGATGCATTTACACAGATAAATATAAAGTCAATAACTCAGGAATGTTAGAAGGGAAAGGATGCCAAATGTGATAACAGCATTGAGATATGCATACATAAATATGTGCATCATCATATCTCTTCAACTGGATAGCACTGGTTTCTGCTCTATTCACCATATTCAGCTGTGCCGTATTCAGCTGTGCCGTATTCAGCTGTGCCGAGGGAACAAAAATATAGATGCAAGAAGATGATGAAGTTTTAGCATGTAGCTGACTGAGTTAGTCGATGGATGTCTCCAGGAATTGCAAGCAATTTGCCCTTGCTTCCCAATGTGCAGTAGGGACACATCTGTACTAGCAATGTGATTCTTACTCGACTAACTATGGAACATAGATTTCAGTTGTGCTGAGCAAGAGCCTACCTTAAATAAAATCAGCGATGATAAAAAAAAATCACCCACTGCATACAGAACAGTAGTAGGCTATACAGAGTGTAAATTTGTAGGTGGGACACGCTAAGGAAGTCATACAAAGTGTACGCTTGCTGGAGGATGTAGCACTGTGTTCGGAAAAGATAAGTGTCCCAGTAGATTGCCAGACACACTTCCAGGTAACACGTGATGTAGGTAACACATGGTAGGCAAGGAGGTAGTGGTGCTCTTTTGCTTTTGAATCTACATGCATGCATTGTTCAGTAGGTTTGTGAGTTTTCTCAGACTTAATAGGTTAAATTTAATTTCCCAGGGATGAAAACTAACCACTAAATACACGTTTGTTGCTTTTTAGTTCCAACACTTGAATTATTTTTAAAATATATTTCTACTTTCTTTTTCTGTGAGTCATCAGGTGACTGCACTAATATCTTCAATGAATTGCAAGAAGTGCTTCAGGTTGTTCAATTAGTTCTTGGTTATACATAGTGCCATTTAAGCATGTATATTTTCTCAATCTTTTCTATATATCACACAAGCATAAAAGAAATTCTTCCACAGTTTCTGAGCTAAAGTCCACAATAACAAAAGCCGGTTTCACCCAAAATGAAACATCATCAGTGTACATGTGATGATTGTCTATGATTGTCTGTCTTCTCTAGAAAAATATATTGAGCTACTTTAGCCTTGCTTAACCATTTCTGAAGCTCTTTACACAAGTACCTGTACAGATCTAGCTGCGCACCATCACACAGAAATGCTTATTATCTTAGTCAGTGTTGTAAGTGGCCATATTGTATTGAAGCTATGCAGGCATATTGATTGTTTGTTCCAATGTAGCCAACATAGATACCAACAAATGGTAGCAGGCTTTGATGTGATTGGATGTCTGTATACAAAATGGTGGAAATTACTTATGACATAAACACATAAACCTCTGAGTAGGTGTCTACACAAAGCATTGCATACTACTGGAAGTCGAAGTGTTCTGGGTATGAAAGATTGAATAGAGAACCATCCCTTATAACAAGGCCCCCATACAAGTTTACATTTTATCAGCAGGGAGCATTGAGTTTGTTTCTCATGTTTTTACTTGTTTTATGTTCTGTACGAGTATAATGTAATCGCAATACTTGTCTGTAACACTTGTTTTCAAAAGTCTGTAGTCTCTTCATGTGAACTGCAAGTGTCAACTCTCACACCCGTACAAAAGAATAGGTATTATTAGAGATTTATATAAGGTGATGTTCAAAGCTGTACGTATTCTACATTTCCATGTGATCAGTCGTAACATTGCAGCCGAGGCTATTTCAAGTATAATTTTTATTCCTTTGTTAGTGCTTCCATCACTGTTCATACAGGATCCTAAGTATTTAAAGGTATAAACCTCTTATAAAAAAATTGGTAGCATATCCTTTACAGGACTTAGCTATCAACCCAGCATTTCTTGGCTGTGGTGATTTTCTAGGCAATATAAATGTTTAGTAGTTTGCCATTTCTTTCTTAATGGTCCGGATTCACAATTGCCTGTGGCGGGAATCAAACTCGATACCTTGACCGTCACATAAGCGCTCTGTACCACTTCGCCACAGAACCGGACAAACTTCTTATAGTTTCTGTCAATTAAGCCATATATTAGCAGGAGTTTTGCTCTCATCTCTGTTTGTCTATTATCTTGACTTTCTCAATGTTTATTTCCATATAATACATTTTGCAAGTTGTTTTTTTTCAAGTTTAGAAGTACATTTTTGAAATTCTTTCTCACGTCCGCTCACAAGATCAATGTTATTTGCAAGCTTCATAGAGGGTTACCACCGATTGAAATTGTGCTTTGAGGATTCTGTGGTGTATCTTGCAAGATTTACTAACACAGTATATCGAGTAACACTGTTGACAAGTCGAGGGTGTGGAGACTTCATGCCACAAGAAGTAATTTGTTAGTCATATAGAGAGAGAGGAGAGAGTGTGAGAGTCTGTATTTATCTAGAGAAAGATATATATTTGTTCTTATGTATTCTCTCACCAGTTCTAGGCTAGGCCAGCGTATTGCAACTTGTAACTCCTCACCACTTCAGCCTTGCCCTAGTGAAACAATAATAGGTATCTATATGGGACAAGAACCCATACCATACAGACACCAGCTACCTGGAAGAGCTATCACCTTGGCGCAGATCAAGACATTAGTCGCTAAACGAGCATCATATAAGTAAGTTTCACTTGCCAGAAATTTTTTATATTAGTCACTAAATCAGCATCGTAATACGTTTCACAAGCCAGATCTGTCTCGTATATTGGTCACCAACGCAGCATTGTATAAGTTTCACACGGCAATCTATGTCATATATTAGTCACCAACGCAGCATTGTATAAGTTTCACATGGCAATCTATGTCATGTATTAGTCACCAACGCAGCATTGTATGTTTCACACGGCAATCTATGTCAAGTATTAGTCACCAACGCAGCATTGTATAAGTTTCACACAGCAGATTCTATGTCATGTATTAGTCACCAACGCAGCATTGTATAAGTTTCACACAGCAGACTTATGTCATGTATTGTCACCAACGCAGCATTGTATGTTCACACGGCAATCTATGTCATGTATTAGTCACCAACGCAGCATTGTATAAGTTTCACACAGCAGATTCTATGTCATGTATTAGTCACCAACGCAGCATTGTATAAGTTTCACACAGCAGATTCTATGTCATGTATTAGTCACCAACGCAGCATTGTATATCTCACAAGCCAGATCTATGTCATGTATTAGTCACCAACGCATCATTGTATAAGTTTCACACTGCAATCTATGTCATGTATTAGTCACCAACGCAGCATTGTATAAGTTTCTCACGCTTGATCTATGTCATGTATTATTCACCAATGCAGCATCGTATGTTTCACAAGCCAGATCTATGTCTCTTGTATTAGTCACTAACTAAGCAGAGCATGTGCAGATTGGAGGATGTACTACCTGGTGCTGAATGAATTCTGGCACCCATAGATTGTCTGACAACCTTCGAAATAATAATAACACTCAATAGAGATTGCAAGGAATGGTGTCAGACAGTGGTCGAGTCGGAGGTGCTAGTTCTGATCAGTTATAATTCCAGGGAAGGTGATATGATTATATATACCAGGGGTGGGCAAACTTTTTGTGCAGAGGGCCGCATTGAAAATTGTAACGCTATTGGAGGGCTGCATATAATATTATGTATGTTTTTGTTTAAAATTCTCGGTAAGTAATCAATTAAATATTTTTATTGTAAAGAAAGTTAGTTTTACATAATTTAGATAACTTCTGAAATAAATTACATTTCTAACAGACTTACACTATAACAGTATATTTTCTAATATGGATAAAAGGTTTTGCAAATATTGTAACAATGTTCGTGTATTTAAAAATGTGTTTGAGGGCCGCAAAATATCCAGTGGAGGGCCGTAGTTTGCCCACCCCTGATATATACAAATGGGTCGGTTGAGGGAAACAAAAAAAGGTGTGGGAGACCATTAGAGAGGAAAGTGGTGCAATTGCTCAGATGACAAGCAGCATGATAATGGAGATTTTGGCAGTAACCAAAGCTTTGAAATGGGTGTGCTCACATACTGTCTGCGAGCATGCCTGTATACTCGGTGACTCCATGAGCATGATTGTGAAATTTCAGGCGGAGTACGTTCTGGAACAGTGGCTGGATGCAGTGAAGAATTCCTGTGTGCACAGGTGACTTTTATTTTTGTGCCGGTACATGCGGAAGTCCGAGGTAATGAGAGAGCAGATAGGTTGGCCGCCCACGCTGCTACTATGGCTGTTGGTGGAGCAATGTTTGTTTGTTTTGCGTTCGCTCCATTGTAACCAGCACGGATATTACGTTATGCCACCGTTATGCGCCTTGTAGGCTTAGCACATCCGATTTCGGCATGCCTTGACAATTCGGGTGGGCTACCCTAGCCTGTGACAGCCTTCCTATCTGTTGCCAGACGGTGAATGTGTACTGACTCTATGCAGAGACGGTTTGTCTTTCACGTCTGTCCTGCACGAGGCGTTCCGCAGTCAGTGAACATGCCTCATGTAATTAGACGTATTGTGCCTGTGCTCATCGGGTACTAAACCTTTTCTCGTCCTCAAGCCTGGTTCCGGTTTAGGAAGAACTTGACAGAAGAGTTGGGCTCGGGCTCGTTCATCTTCTTAGCCGAAGCGTTATTCATCAACTTCGTGAGCCCCTCATCCAGGTCTGAATCTGTACACATATTTAGGAACGTTAGGAACTTGTGCTATGTTCTAGAGCTGAACAGTGCTTGTCACCTCGGACTGCTATGCCTGTGCCCATCGGGTACTGAACCTTTTCTCTCCGCGAGCACACTTCCGGTATAGGAAAGACTCGACAGTAGAGTTCGGCCCAGGCTGGGATCACTGGTAACTAGAAGCTTGTCTCCAGCAAACAATGCTTTAGTTCCAATTTCATCAAAACTGTCGTCCATGCATTTTACACATGACGCTGCCCTCTAGCGCTGTGCATCTTTCTCAGTGTACTCATTGTGCTTTTATTTTTATTGGAACATCTGCCTGCTTCGTACCGACTACATTGGCCGCCCTCCAATGCTTCTACCAGACTTTCTAGCTTCACTGTGTGTCGACAGTGTTGCTGCATGTGTTGGCACAGTGATGTCGGAGTTATTAACTGTCTTTTTGCAGTCAAATCTCATTCCATCTGTTACCTCCACATTCACGGACACGATCCCCAAAAGGTTTAGCCAGAATCAGCATTAGCCGCTGTATTTCTGTTACCAGGGTACACCACGAGGAGGCACTTCTGGGATCTTGGTTATCTGCTAACCCTGGGTCCGCCAAGAGCAATGCGTTCCCTTTGCACCCCAGGTGGAGTGATGGATCAGGCAGACATTTTGAATGCCTTACAGGAAAACTCACGGACAAATGACTCTACAAGTGACAATGACTCTTGTTCCATGACTAGAATAAGGAAACTTGGTTTAAAGTGTGGTGTCGCTAGAAAGGAGCAGTTTTGTGGGCGAGAAAGAATGATGGTCAGTCAACGACGTACAGGGATCGGTAGTCAGCGTTTAATGGCAGATACACTCAAGGAGAGATATGAGTACCTATGGACTTGTCCGGAGTGCAATGACGATGATTCAACGACTAACTAACTAACTAAGCATCATATAAGTTTCACAAGCCAGATATATCTCTTGTATTAGTCACTAAAAATGCATTGTATAAGTTTTGCAAACTTACATTTAAACTTTGATTATCGCACCTTTTCCCAGTTAGCCTTTACCACAGTACAAAATACGTAGCTTCCAAGCATGGTCGCAATTCTGCTACCACAGTGTTGAGCGAAGTACACTAGAAAGTGTGTGTTTATTTGCACTGAGGGTGTGCTAAAGGTTAAGGAGTACAAGGAAGCTTTTTATAGGCAGCGGAAATAAAGACCTATTTGTCATAGCAGTTATCACAATGTTTACAGGAAGGATGTTTATTTACTTTTGAAAGATAACAATCCAGACCCAAATGTCACCACAAAAGTCTTTACATATTGAAAAATAAATTTGATGAAAATGATTAAAACTCTAGTTGAATTAAATCAATAAGTTCACTGGTGTGGCTATCTTAAAAAATATTCTAATAAACAGAAAGCACTGCTTAAAGTAATATTGATGTCAGATATTTCACCAACAAGTCTTCCATGGCAAGAAAGGAATTTTGTGGTCTGGCAACTCTTGTTATTGGTGGCAGGAAGAGTTTTAAAGAATAGAGTTTCATGAAAATGTTGTTTTATAGGGAATTTTGTTAGAGTTAGAAGTGTATGAGCTGTAGAGTGATTCTACTTGATATCTGCTAGTAACTTGTGAAGCTGTCTCTGTGACATTACCTGACTACATTATCATCTCTTCCAGGTATTACTTCAAGCGCCACAGTGACGAGTTTGGTGATAGTGCTGGTGCTGTGTTTGAGGAAATTGCTGACGACAATGTTATTGTGCCAATGTGGCAAGGAAAGATAGTTGTCAAAGTTGAGAAATTGGATATGTGATAAATGCTGCTGCATACGTGATAAATGTGTATGGGATATGTGGAACAGATGAGTGATTGCAAGACAGTGACCAAAAATGTGTATTTAAAGCATAAATATCACACATTATTGCAGCTTCTGATGTGAGATTTTTCAGTGCATGGTATACACTATAGCAAACATTTAAGGATATAGTTTAGCAAATTCACACTTTCACTGGCGTCTCTTTTCATTCATGTATTATCCACTGCTACAATATCCGAAATATTATTTTTCAAATTTTGATGAGTTTTGAGAGTGATCATTCTAAGAAACCATTAACAAAATCAACCAATCAGTGTTAATGCATTGGAACTTTCAGACAGAAATAAGCTTTCCACAAATGTTTATCTCAAGCTTTTATCAAAAAGGTTTCATTTCTAATTATTTTATCAATGATTTTGCCAGACAATGACAGAGCCACACGACCCATTATGGAAGCAGGTCACTAGCTCCTGTACCTGTAGAACTATCTCATATCAACCTATGACCATCATTACTTGAATCATAATCCAGTTCTGTATCTGATTCTGTCCCTGTTATTGCTATTACTCACTATAAAGTCAGAATTCATATCTTACTGCTGGGTGTCATCAGCTACATCATCCATTTTGAAGTATTCATTGAAAAAACGGCAAAAATTATCATTATATTTCTAATTATATTTTTTTGCTGAACTGATTCCACCATTTGGATTGATATTTGTAATAAACTGCAAGTGCTTCGCTGAATAAAATGTGTAGAATCCGCAAAATTCCTCATGAAGATATCATATTTACTGACAACTTTTGTCTCCCTGTCAGTATAGGGAATTATGTGTTTTGACAATACAAGTTGCCTATGGCAGTGAAAATGTTATCAGTATCCTTGACTAATGTTTATGATGCAATTCCACAACAGGCCTACTATATAAGAACTTTAAAAGTCATTCATTCTTCTTCTTTCCATCCTCATGTACCTTTTGGTGTTGAGAGGAGAGTGACTGTACAGTCTTATGCCCTTCAATTTGCCTCTTCTGCTGTTATATTTCCGAGTGTTTCTAATACACTATCTATCCACCTTTACGATGGTGTCCAATGCTGTTTTCGTATTGTTTGTTAAAGGTTTCTTGAATAATACGTTGCTCTTTCTGTCTGATAAATTCATTAATTGCAAATGATAATTCCAAGTCTGAGACTAGTATTTCTGAATCTTTTTGGAGTGCATGGAAATTGCTGAAAAGTCAATTTCTGGCACAGAATCAGCTGCACTTTTTCTAAATACCTCTACAATTTGATGCAAGAAGCATTGCTTGTGTTGCTATGTCACCTTTGGACAATTCTAAGCAAGAGGTTTCCAGGTTATTCAATGCAAAATTTTCTAAAGAGCCTTGAAGAATATCTACTATACACCTTTTTTGGTACTGATTGCAGTCCAACCCCCGTTTTAGTGCCTACCTGTGTGATTATTTCCCGTAGCTATGTTTATCATTTATTAATTTAAATATAATTATATTTAGGGTTAGGATTAGTTTTGTAAAACATAACTAACCTCTAACCATAAAAAATGAATTTTTCAATTATTGATTATTTATTGATATAATATTTAGATCAATTAACCACAAAATACATAGGCAGACATTAATGGGAAACAAGAATGAAAACGGGGGCTGGACTTTCGATCATAGTACCCCTTTTTTGCACATAAAGAGCCCATCATGTTGGTTTTTTGGGGGATTGTGCTTGTCTTTCATTCTGTCTTTTCGCTTTATGCCCCCTTGTGCATTGCAGCATCACGGGCGGAAAGAGTTCTTTGTAAATGACTTTTTTGTGTGCTTCATATATGTTTGTTTTGGTTGACTTTTTTATATCTGTAATCCATCATTTGTATTGTCTGTCCCCGGCTTTGTATACATTGTGTCTGTATAGTAATTTTTTTGTATAGTAGCTTTTTGAGGTTCACTCTCTGATGGTAGTCTGGAAGCATGTGAAATTCACTTAATCTGTTGATTTCTGATTTAATGTAAGATTGGCATTGTGTTTGTTAGTCTTCTGATGTTTTCATTTCTGATTCTGTTTCTTATTGTTACTCTGACAATTCTACGTAGACAAGTAATTTCTATTGTAATAAGTTTTCTTTTGGCTTCTGTTGTTAATGTCCGCTCTTGACATTGGTAGCATAGTGATGGTATGATGATTGTTTTATAAAGTGCAGTTCTGGTGTGCATGTTCACATATTACTTTTTGGAAATAGGAGACATCTGCCCTAAGATCTGGTAGGCTATGTTGCATCTATGTTTGATTTCTTTGGTGTTTTTCCAATTTGATGATATGATGCTATGTCGTATTCTGGGAACTTTCCTTGTTTTCTACGAGAATTTTAGTTCTACACTGTCGGTTTGCTAGGCCTGTTACTATGTTGTTTTAGTCTCCAAATGGTTAAACCATGTTCTAATCTATCACAGAAAATAAATCACATATTCCATTTAGAAAGCATTGAAACACCAAACTTTACTTCCTTTTGGAAGTGTTGTCTGACACACCTAAGTTGGACTTTTCTTCAGCATTATATTTTCAGAAACTGGACAGAAAGCTCTGTGAAGTCATATTGTACAGATATGTATAGAAATAATGCAGATAGTAACATTATAGAGATCATATACGAGGCGTGTTCAAATGAAAACGGGACTTGTGGATTTATTTAAAAAGTATCATACGCAATTTAATATTTTTAACGGAATTGAACAAAGCAACCACTTGTGAATAAGAATGCACCTGGGTTCATCAGAAAAATCTCCGTATGCATTTAGGCAAGCATCCCACTGTTTAGGTAGACGTTGAATGCCGTCCGAGAAAAAGTTGCGTGGCTGTTCTCTGAACCATGTGGTCACCGCTGTCTTCACGTCTGCGTCGCTGTTGAATCGCTGTCCCTTTAGTGCTTTCTTCAACGGTCCGAACAAATGGAAATCACACGGGGATAAATCGGGACTATAGGCTGGGTGATGAAGAACTTCCCAATTCTTCTTTGCCAATGTTTCCTGCACAATTTTTGCGACGTGCGGACGAGCGTTGTCGAGGAGAAGAATCACTGAATTCTTCTGCAAGCGAACGAATGCACCGACGACGGTCAGTCAGTACTGCTTTATCAAGCACGGCTATGGCTTCTTCTGTTGCAACAATATGCGCCTGACCTGGCCGTGCAAGATCTGCCGTTAACTCACGTCCGTCTTTAAACATACGCACCCACTCCATCGCTCTGGTCCTCGACAAACATTTGTCACCATATGCTGCCTTCATTCTCCGATGAATGTTTACTGCTTGACATCCTTCAAATGAAAGAAACTGGATCACAGCACGCTGATTCACTTTGGACGGGTTCGGAATCACACCCGCCATATTGTTAACAGTCTTCTGCAGCACATATGCATGCTGGGAAGATGAACACGTGACCGTATGTAAATTATTGGATACTCATTACTAGTGCAAAATGTCATCAATATCAGTGCGCTCTATCACACGTGGTGTAACAAGTCCCGTTTTCATTTGAACACGCCTCGTATTAGAAATGGTTATTGTAGAACAAGAATACAATTGATAGAAGCGAGGAATAAACACGTAGAAATGGGACAACCACATGAACAAATATTTTACAATGACAAATTATGTAGCAACATCACATGTTTTTTTAATACCCCTTAATAATCCTGTTATTACTCATTTTTATATGATTTTTTGTACTAAATTGATAGAAATCCTTAAAGGTAATCCTTGAATAATCCCCAAACTTTGTTTGTCTCCACACAGAACCTACATAGGTTCTTAGTCAATTCATTATAGTGTCAACAGCAGAACTCCAGGATAGCTATTTCCAACGAGAAGAGTATAAAACATACTGTACCAGTAATTGATTAGATTAGGAAATATACTGTACCAGTAATTGATTAGATTAGGAAACATGTTGTACCAGTAATTGATTAGATTAGGAAACACACTGTACCAGTAATTGATTAGATTAGGAAACATGCTGTACCAGTAATTGATTAGATTAGGAAATATACTATACCAGTAATTTATTAGATTAGGAAACATACTGTACCAGTAATTGATTAGATTAGGAAACATACTGTACCAGTAATTGATTAGATTAGGAAATATACTATACCAGTAATTTATTAGATTAGGAAACATGTTGTACCAGTAATTGATTAGATTAGAAAACATGCTGTACCAGTAATTGATTAGATTAGGAAACATACTGTACCAGTAATTGATTAGATTAGGAAACATGCTGTACCAATAATTGAAAAGTTGATTAAATTCAGGTCACTGCTGTGATGACCACTCCCTCCCCATGGAATGTGCTGCAAGAAATATGTTTATGTTTCAGTTCTGTTATCCTTATTGAGGCTGTGAATTTGAAATATTGAATGACTTATGCATGAAGAGGTTGGACAGAAATATTGCAATATATAATTTGTTGTGTTTATGTAGAGTTGTGTTCAAACATAATAAATGATGTGAATTGTTTACAAGCAAGAGCCATATAAAAACCAAAGTTAATGTACACAATTTTTATTTTATGAAACAAATAGAATCTGTATATTCAGTTTTTAGATATTTGTGTACATAGCCATGTTAATAAATGTATTCAAAAGTAGGTTTATATATATTTCAAATTGGAGACGGAGTGTCTGGTTTCATAAGGTCTCGGGATCAAACCACTGGCTTGAACATGATTTTAATTTTCAGATGTACAGTAGCAACCGTTCCTGTACACATTGTGGTGACTACTATAGCACATTGTCTTTATTTCTACAGCTGATTAAACAGCCTTCCTGTAGTCCTTAACAGGAACACATGAAATAGCAAAAAGTGAGTGTAGTATGTCAGCTGTGTTTTGCTGAATAAAATCTGGGCACAAGCTCAACTACAGAAATGTTAAAATGCAGCAATAAAAACTATTGTCACGTCATAACTTCTATCAGCTTTGCACATTGAGAGTCTTGCACATTGAAAGTCTTGCACATTGAGAGTCTTGCACATTGAGAAGCTTGCACATTGAGAGTCTTGCACATTGAGAGTCTTGCACATTGAGAGTCTTGCACATTGAGAGTCTTGCACATTGCCTTGAATGGATAATTCAAACAAACATAGGTATAACTGAAGACAAATCAATACACAAGACAAATAGATGAAGGAAATGACTGAAATGTTAGCACACAAGGGACATATGACATTTTGAGTAATAGGCTGTTAATTCAACCACAAATCCAGAGAATGCTTATCTCCCATTACTAAGGGTGTTTGCAAGGGGTTCAATTATCTAATGTTTAATGTGGGACTTGAGAGGTATTACTATTTAAAACTATATTTATATATTAGTTATATATAGATATATATATTATATAAAGATATATATTAAAACAGCAAAAAATTTGCATGGTTTGGACATGTATGCCAAATTGATTCCTTGTTAAAAACAATATTGCAGGGCACAGTTGAAAGTAGAAAACGCAAAGGGGCCCAAAGATAATCACGGGCAGACAATATCAAAGATCAGAAGGTTGAGATTGTTCTACACTCGGCCGCATTGCTGAGGGTAGAAATTGCTGGGGACTTGTGCATTGATGCATCCAATGTGCTACCATGTAACAACATATGACCCCAATGGGTTATGGGATTATGGATGGATGGATAATTAAAATAAAAGTTATAAAATAGGATAAATATTTTTTCATTATATAAATGTAAAAAACAACATATTTTTATTTTCAGTTTCCTATTCATTTATTTCACCGTGCATGTTTTATTCTGTCATTGTTGGTCTGTAGCAAAGGTGCGAACAGTCTGATTGGAAACTACTATATGAGAGCTCAGAAAGTATCAATCACAAGTTATCTCAGCCAATCGGTAAACTATGATAATAAACAACAATAAGAAGGAAATTATTATGTCAAACCTTTGATATACAAACTGATTGAGTGCTGTTCATAACATAGATGTCCAGAGATTGCCTGCAATGAACTTTCAATGATCAATGTTGAGGGTGACAACATCTGTGACTGAAATGTAACAAGTCTTTTGATGTTAACCCATTGACTGCTGGAGTAAATCAGTCTTTCGATGTTAACACATTGACTGCTGGAGTAAATCAGTCTTTTGATGTTAACCCATTGACTGCTGGAGTAAATCAGTCTTTTGATGTTAACCCATTGACTGCTGGAATAAATCAGTCTTTCGATGTTAACCCATTGATTGCTGGAGTAAATCAGTCTTTTGATGTTAACCCATTGCTGGAGTAAATCAGTCTTTTGATGTTAACCCATTGACTGCTGGAGTAAATTAGTCTTTTGATTTTAACCCATTGACTGCCTGGAATAAATCAGTCTTTTGATGTTAACCCATTGACTGCTGGAGTAAATCAGTCTTTTGATGTTAACCCATTGACTGCTGGAATAAATCAGTCTTTTGATGTTAACCCATTGACTGCTGGAATAAATCAGTCTTTCGATGTTAACCCATTGATTGCTGGAGTAAATCAGTCTTTTGATGTTAACCCATTGCTGGAGTAAATCAGTCTTTTGATGTTAACCCATTGACTGCTGGAGTAAATTAGTCTTTTGATGTTAACCCATTGACTGCCTGGAGTAAATCAGTCTTTTGATGTTAACCCATTGACTGCTGGAGTAAATCAGTCAAACCAGCCGTCAGTACAGGAAAATTTTAAGGGCTCGTGCATATTTACCAATTGCATTCTCGTGTTCAACAATTAGAGTTTATTATTACTGTATACTCTGAATTGACAAGTATAATGCTTCTTTATATTATACAGGAAACATAAAGATCTTAAATGTACATTCGTCTTGCATACGGAAATGTTTTTTTAAAAATAATCATAATAATTCCATGCACATATGTAGCATACTGTACTCTCCAACTTACTGGAAGTTCTGCTTCGTGTGATAACCTTCAAAATATTCTGTGGGACCAATATAGACATCACATTGTTTGCAAAAGAACATTCTTAAAGTTCTCTGCTTTCTTGCAGCACATACTACACACTGTCTTCTTGAATGCCTATTACCACTCATGGGAGATTCTGCCAAAACAGTGCCGACCTGCGAAATTAACTGTGGGAGGCATAAGTGAACTCCTGCTAACAGTGCCAAACTCTGTACTATTGCCATATTTCTCAGTGCAGCAATTCATTTTAGTTTGAAATCCAGCAATGTTAAGCTATCCATTGTTGGATCATGAGTTGTTCTCATTATCAAAACATCTTTCATGTCCTTTCATTTCTTCATCAGCATAGTCTTGTCTCTATACATAAATGATGTCCTCCCCTTTCTTGAGTTTTGCTGAAATAGCCTACTTTAAAAATTACTTTCTATTTTTCTTAACTGTGCCCACAACATCAGTCTTATGAGTCTCATCACTAAATAATCAAATACGTACACACTCGAGTAGTAATTGTCAATGCCCAGATGGTATTCTTGATCTAGAAAATCTTGTATTAGGGAAATCAAAATGTTGGTTGAATTATTTTGTTTAGAGTGCTCCACATCAGTTTGGGTTATAGGAATATAGGACTATGTGTTCCTTTATTTGTGTATTTTATAAAATTGTACACATAGCCAGTTTTGGCTTTATATAACATAAAATGTTCTATGTTAAACCTCACTCGTTTTAAAGGAATGAACATCTTCCAACTCCCTTTCCACAGTAAAAAACTTTCATCAATTGAAAAATTGTGCGAGGGCACATAATAATAATAATAATTTTTTTTAAAAACCCTATTACCCATTAGGGTCAAAGTTACAGTTTAGTGAGCTTGTTTTAATATGGTTTTAAAATTCTCCACAATGAAATGGACATGAAAAACACTGTTGTTATGCGCACTATTTAACTGGACGGCACATGCGCTGCTTGAAAACTGGTTTTATATATTTGTAATAAGCCTCAAACTTCAACATAAAAATTCTATCCTTCATTTTGTCCTAAAATATTGGTGTTGTAAGTGGATTTCTAAGGATATATGACTGCAGAGTTGGTTTCTGTACAAATCACATCAAAAGCAAAAAATCCTTTTTATAAAGAAATTTCCTGTGGGTTTGTATTTATCCACTTGTGCAGTTTTATTATTATAAGCACATTGTTCTTCCTATAAGTAATACGCCCTTTCAGTGTATTTGTCTCATCACAAATATGTTGTATAATGATATGATTTGAAGCAGATTCAAAGAAATTTTAAATGTCTGCATTTTTTTAACATCATTGCCTGAAAATTGTTACCTTGCAATATCACACGTTTCTGACCACGAATATGAAACACGTATGTTGCAGATATCATCTGAATTTATATTCCCTGAATCACTACTAGTTTCACAATGCAAATCTACACTTTCTAAATCACTTCTTGCATCAGATAAATTGTTGCTAGAATTACCAGAAAAATTTTCTCACAAAAGTTTATACATTTTCGAGTTATCAAGTTGATATTTGTAAATCTTGGTAAGATGGTTTCACAAAGAAACTCCTAGCTACGTGAAAGTAGAAGTGTCAGTGTTAGTATGTCTAGTTATAACATTCCTAGTTTTAGATGACCGCTTAAACTAGCCAATCAGAATATTTGAGCATCTTAAGATACTTTCCACAATATATTATACAGATGCATGAGCCATCACATTCAGATGTCCAGAAACTTAAGGCAACTTTTCATAGTTCCTTAAGGGGGGGGTCTCCACATCCAAGGGGTTAAGAAAGCATTTTTGACAGTTGGTGATGAAATCTACATCTTACTTTGGAGTTCAAGGGACTCTATGGATGATAACCTGAAACAAATCACACAGTTGATATAAGATATTGGTGCTAACATCACAACTGACTCAAGAACGATGAAGGAAACACACACACACTCTTTCTCTCTCTCTCTCTCTCTCTCTCTCCCCTCCCCCCAAAAGCAGCTTTCTAACTAGCTGGCTAGGTCCAATCCCAGATGTAAAATCTTACACATAGTTCAATAAGTAAACCTCTGCTGTATAGTTCTATGTCATAATGAATCCATGTGGAAGAACTAAGGAAACTGCACTGGAGATGGATACATTGAAAACACCAATAAAAATCATTGTAAGAGGGGCATTGTTTTAGAACCCACAGAGAAAGCGGAAGACCAAGATATGCTTGGAAGAAAGAATAAGATGGCTTATTCTTTACACAAAGGCTTGGTTGAACGTGGGAAGAGCTGTAAGCAATAGCTAGAGATAGGACAGTATGGAAGAGATTTGTTGAAGACCTATGCTCTGCTGGGAGTTAAAAAGGTATATAGATAGATACCATGAATGTAACAAAGGAACTGAACTGGCTGGAATCTTAAAGCTTATTTCCATGCATGCATACTAATTGACTCAATGAATATGATTCAGAAAGTCAAAACAGATGATGTATGTAGGGGACCTATGTAGTCATTAGAGAGAGCAGGACTCACCTTGAAATGCAGGCTAAAATGCAGGCATCACCTTGAAATGCAGGCATCACCTTGAAATGCAGGCTAAAATGCAGGCATCACCTTGAAATTCAGGCTAAAATGCAGGCATCACCTTGAAATGCAGGCATCACCTTGAAATGCAGGCTAAAATGCAGGCATCACCTTGAAATGCAGGCTAAAATGCAGGCATCACCTTGAAAAATTATGCTTATCTTTGTCACCAGACATGTGAGTGTGGAGAGAAATGAACGGATTGACCAATTAGCTAGCCTTTTCACCATAACAGATGGTCAGCCTATGGGCAGAGCAGAAATACTATTGCTCTTCATGAGCCACACGATCAGATGATTTGGAGATAAATGAGCATGAGTCAATATCGAGAATGCCCAAATTAGGAATGAGGATAGGCATGGCCCGCAGAAAACACCTAACACTGATTTCAAAAAGAGCAGTGAATCAACATAGCACCAGAACAATCAGTCATTATGCCCTGAGATTTACTGAGGCGGAGATTTGAGCACTTATGGACATACCTAATAGATATTTTTAGTAGCAATCCTATTCAGGACGTGGCTATCAACCCAGTATTTTTTGGCTGAAGTGATTTTCTAGGCATTATAAATACGTTCAGTAGTTTGCCAGTGCTTTGTGAACGATCCGGATGCACAATTGTCTGTGGCGGGGATCGAACTTGGTACCTTGGCCATCACAGATAGACCCTGTACCACTCTGCCACAGAGCCAGACTCTAATACATGTAGATATCATAATGTGCTAGAGAAGCAGGTATTGGTATTGTTTCCAAATGAAAGTTATTATTCTAATGATCTTTAATACAGTGAATCTATTCAAGTGTGTTCACATGATACTTTCTGTTCATTATGTATTTCAATGGTAAAATAGCTCTGGATGACAGCTGCGTTATTTTTTTTTCAAGTCAGGAGGTGGCTGCCAGAAAGTACAATTATTTCTTCCATGGAGTATCAGCATCATATGAATCATGTCTTTTTGTGCTGATGTCTCTAATGTGGCAAACCTATGACCCTTATGGGCTCTGAGCTTTATGATTAATATGTTTTATTTAGTGACCTCACCAGAATTTGTTTTGTTCAGAATTCTATTATGAATAATGTAAGTTGTGCTAACAGGTTGTGCACTTTTGTTGAATACAGTTGCCTTGGGTTTTCATACTATAATTCTTGAAGATTCATGGCAACAAATGTGTGTCCTGAAATATTCAAACCCCTGCGCTGTCATGCCTGCTGTGAAATTCCAGAGAAGAGAAACAAGAAAAAGTGACTTAAAAAAAGGTTCAAGATGAAAAAATTGATGACCATATATTTACCCACTAGAGCAGGCTACAAGAAATGTGGTGTGTGAAATGCATCTGTACATCTGAAATGATATGTTCATGAGAAATGATGCTTGCACCTGTGAAAATGTGCATGTGGAAAATAAATCTGTACATGTGAAAAATATTTATATATGTATATATGAAAATATATCTGTATATGTGAAAAGGGTATCTATACATGTGAAAGGAGGTATATTCTCAAGAGGGCATTTTTATCAAATGGTTGTGTATTATTAGTAAATTCTTTCTGCATTGTTTTTTTTGTGGTGAATATTGATGTTTGTTCACTTATTAATGTTCATTGTTGGTACCTTGACAATCATAAAACTCTGCACATATGTTCAAACTCAGTGACCAAATATTATCCCAAACAACATTGTTATGTGATCATAACAATATGTTGATAACCAAATTGCCAATCTAGTATATGTAATGGTTATGCATGCCAGGGATGCCAGTTATTAGAAAATTTTTATGGTCAAATTTCAGATAAATTATGTCCAAACTCCTACATTGTGTACAAACATTAATGAAAAGATAACAAAACAAGCGTAGCGACACTTTCACTATCAAACATTTTTAATCCCAGTGTTTCCCACTGCCATGCTTATTGTTTTAAAGGTATGAGTTTTGCGAGTTATCATATTCAGAAATCATGATAAAATCAACCCGTAACATTAAAGCTTTAAATCTTTCAGAAGACGTTCAGACAAGAATAAGCTTTCCAAAAATGTTAATCTCACACTTTTATCAAAAAAGGTTTCACTTCCAATTAATTTATAAATGGTTTTGTCTAACAATGGGTTTGGCAGTGCCACACCTCAATTTTTGAAGTGACCACCCATCACTTGCTGCTGGACCCCTAGAATTATCTTTTATTATCTATGACCATCATAGTCCAGTTCTGTTTGTGATTCTAAATCAATTCTGTTGCTATTACTCGCTAAAAAGTCAGAATCGGAGTCATTATCTACCGGACACCATTAGCAACATCACACATTTTGGAGTTTTTCTTGAGAAATAGCAATAAAATCCTTTACTTTTCCGATTATTGGCACTGAATTGATCCAATAACTGGTTCCTTCATTTTGTTATGATAGTTGTGGTAAATAGAAAGTCCCACGCTGAATAAAACCAGTGTAGGAGTTGGGGAAAAAAAATTGACATGAAAAAAAAAAAAGTAATATTCATGGACAACAAAAGTCATCTTTGGCGATGAAAGTGTTAAATTCAGTGAAGTTAAATTTAAAAAATATTATTAGCTATGCCATCTAGAGGAGATTAAGTTATATTGTCTTTTTGTTTTATTTTTACATCTGCTATGATAGAACACATTCTACAAATTACAGGTGTTACCAGGCTTTTCATCGGTTTAAACAAGAAAATATTAATACATTTTAAAATTTACCAAAAATTAAAAAAATTGTCAAAAACAGCAATTTTATATCAGTGACAATCAAAAATGGCTTAGTTTGTGAAATTTTGCCATAATGTGGCAACCCTGATGCATGCATGTCAGAGAGATTGACGGTTTGTTTCACTTGCTGACCTTTATATGTCAAATAAGACTTCTTATTTAACCTTTATTTATGTTGTCCTAATCATTCCTTTCCCATTCTATCCAAGAGTAAAATGATGTTCAGTTAGTTATCTCTCATATCAGATCTTACTGGGTTTTGTTTTGCATTATTGTATCAATACAGCATGTCTTTGTGTGCGCAAGCATTCTCTAAGTATAAAGCTAGTTAAATAAGGTTTCTGGACAACATTTATATAACAGAGTTGAATAGATACTTTTAGACTTGAGCAAGAAGTTATACTAGGACTGAATAACTGATCAATAACTTAGACTGGATAGCTGGACAATAACATAGACTGGATAGCTGGACAATAACATAGACTGGATAGCAGGACAATAACATAGACTGGAATCGGATAGCTATGTAATACTGAAACTAGACAGCCTGGTAATATTTAGAATGTACGGTCAGGTAATACTTGGATGTAAAGCTGGATTAACAATTTTGCTGCCATGACTTTTATATCCAAGCCTTTCCCACTTCCATGCTATTTTTTTAGGCTTGATGAGCTTTGTGAGTGATCATTTTTGGGCTTTGAAACTATCAGTTTTCAGAAAAAAAATTTATCACAAGCTTTTAATGAAAATATTTCATTTTCAATTCTTTATAAATTATTGTTTAACAATAGCAGTTCCATGCTCCCTTTTTTTGAAGTGATTGTTCTCCTAGACCTGTAGAACTATGTTGTAACAACTTATGATCATCATTGCTTGAATCACAGTCCAGTTCTCTATCTGATTCTAAGCCTGATGTATTACCATTACTCGCAAAAAAACAATTCAAGAGTTCATTTCGACAGAGTATCATTAGCAATGTCATCTATTTAGTAGTATTTGTTGAAGAACTGCAATAAAATCATTAAATTTCCAATTATCTGTGTTGATTAAAAGTAACCGCTCTGCTGTTTTGGAATGACATTGTAATAAATGAAATGTCACACTGAATATAACCTGTGTAGAGTCCGTAAAATTCCCCACAAAAAAGTCGTATTCAATGATGACAAAAAAGTTGGCTGCAGCAACAAAAGGGGCTTTGTGTTTTGACTATTAGCATGGCAGTGAAATTATTATTACTTTGATTATAATAAAGCTGGATAATATTGTAGCATGCGAATACTGACTTTGCTTGCGCCCTCTATCTACCTGCTGTTTTATTGCCAGTTATTCATCTTGCATTTACATTCAAGCTTCCCCCATATAATGCCCATAATCATATCAATATTTACGGCCTAGTCAAAAAAAGGCCAAATTTTACCGGGGTAATTTATTAAAAATACATTTGGTACAGAATCTTGCAAATCTCATTTCTCTATTTCTTTTGAGTACAATCTCTCTGAGAGTAAACTACTGCAGTTTTCCTGTGATGTTTTTTTTCTTTATATTGATCCCATTACCTGCTGTCAGATTATTTCTGAACTAACATTAATTTATTTCTTCATTTATGTCTGTACTGACCAAGTTATTAGATATCTAGCCATAAAGCTCCCTAACTTACTTAAGGTTGTAATACATTTTATTAGTCAGGGTCAGGCTATGATTTTGTTCTGTTAGATGAATAAAAACTATTGCTATACAGTGATTGGTTGTTTGTACTTGATTTGTGTGCCGTGTATTAATATTTTATGCCAGATATCTCAAGACTCCGTTAAACAACTGCTTTCTTTGAGTAAAGTCAAACATCTGAGAAGATGTAGATTATAAGAGATTCACTAAGTTCCGAGACTTGGGGAGTGGGGATAGACATGTTGCATTGTGTGTGATTGTATACATTTATTAAAATGCTCCTGCCACGGACATATTTAGAATAGTCACACAAAACAAGATCAGTGAGAATGTAGGAACAAGAAAAAGAAAATGTCACACAAAACAAGATCAGTGAGAATATAGGTTGCAAGAAACAGAAAATGTCACACAAAATTTCTTCTTCAGCGATCAGTTTCCTATGCTCATAAGTCTATACAGGAAGGTCTGTAACCATATTGATGGTATAGTCTGCCAGCCGTACAAGAGAGCTGGTTTCTGTCCACTGATTCCCGCTCTTAGAGCTAACCAATATCTTGAGTTTCTATTATTTACATTAATTTTTAAGTGCTGTAAGCACTACTAGGTCACCTTCACTTATATAATTCCACACAGAACATGAGTAAAATTACCAATTTCTGGTTTGGTATATGCATTGGCATATAGTTCTCACATGCAATAGGTTAATACTACTGTGATACATATTGGATTTTAAAGAAAAAGAAATATCTCTTACCTTAATAAACAACCACTTCATTAGCAATTATAGGACATCAGGAATGCAAAGAGCTTCACACTGGTCTGGTATGAACCTAGAGTTAGCAGATAGTCAAGACTCTAAAAGTGCTTTCTTGTTGTTCATCCCAGTGACAGGCATTTTTAAAGTTCACTTGACCAGCACTTTGGGGATCACATCTGAGCTGTATAGACTGAGATGTAATGATAATTGATTGCACACAATGCTTGTGTGTTGCAAGAGACTGAAAGATGAGTAAATAATAGCAGCACTGTGACATGTCATGCAAGTCATCAGAGGTGACTAAGGAGGTTTAGGGTTTAACTTCATCCCATAAGTCTAAATCAAGCTGAAAGGAGCAGATAACATGCCCAACTGTAAACCATGGCACAACATATCCCATTATCTAGATTACATGCTGCTAAACTACAAGTTTGTGAATACACACAGGAAACTAATAGTAATTATCTGAACCGACCATAATTCTGATTGGCACATTCTCCTAGTATTTCCTCCTCTTTCAGCAGATGCTGATAGTTCCCATGGCAGATTGATTATATATTTTCTTAGTCCTGTCCATCAATTATCCCCCTCTACTATCTCCTCGAGCAGTACTAAACTCCCTCAATCTTTTCATAAGTCTCATCCACCATAGATTCTTCGTCCAATAGAAATAGACGCGTATATGGAATTTACAAAGTCCATTCTGTCCTTGGACATCTGTCCTGACACACATGCTTTTGACACTGTCAGCTCTTTCATTACTTTCATAGAAAATAGAGCGAGTACTAAATGTAACTAAAACTTTCATCTAGAAATATTCATCACAAAGTATTGTTTATCTGCCAAGAGCTTGTGTCATTTTATATGAAAGATGAATAGCAAGAATCCTACCTGATCCACATAAGTAACAAAGAACAAACAGCTCTAAACATCCACATAAGTAACGGAACACACAGCTCTAAACATCCACATAAGTAACAAGGAACAAACAGCTCTAAACATCCACATAAGTAATGGAACAAACAGCTCTAAACATCCACATAAGTAACAAGGAACAAACAGCTCTAAACATCCACATAAGTAACAAGGAACAAACAGCTCTAAACATCCACATAAGTAACAAGGAACAAACAGCTCTAAACATCCACATAAGTAACAAGGAACAAACAGCTCTAAACATCCACATAAGTAACAAGGAACAAACAGCTCTAAACATCCACATAAGTAACAAGGAACAAACAGCTCTAAACATCCACATAAGTAACAAGGAACAAACAATTCTAAACATCCACATAAGTAACGGAACAAACAACTCTAAACATCCACATAAGTAACAAGGAACAAACAGATCTAAACATCCACATAAGTAACGGAACAAACAGCTCTAAACATCCACATAAGTAACAAGGAACAAACAGCTCTAAACATCCACATAAGTAACAAGGAACAAACAGCTCTAAACATCCACATAAGTAACAAGGAACAAACAGCTCTAAACATCCACATAAGGAACACACATCTCTAAACATCCACATAAGGAACAAACAGCTCTAAACAAACTCCAGTCGTGTGTTCAGGTAGTGGAATTCACACTTCAACTCATTGTATGTTGTTATGTTTCAGAAATAATAACAGATTCTTATGTAGAACTGATAGAAACATGATCATTTATTTGTTTAATCAAACACAATACATCCTTTCTATAAAATGTGTGGGAGGCAGTGTTGGTGGCCCTAGCAAGTGATTGAATGGTGTGTTCTGCTCGTTTACATATGGGTTGAACGTGGTACTCCACCTTGGGATATCTGGAATCCACATTTGTGGAGTGTAATACTCTGTGGGTGGACGATGACAGGGAAGCTCAGGAAAGTCAGGCAGTCTGTTGAAAGAAAGACTTTATATTGGTTGAGACATTACATGCATAAAATATGAGTGGAGAATCACATAGATAAAATATGAGTTGACAATCACATAGATAAAATATGAGTGGAGAATCACATAGATAAAATATGAGTGCAGAAATTACATACATAAAATATTAGTGGGGACTTTATTTACATAAAATATTAGTGGAGATATTATTCACGTAAAATATTAATGGTGACATTATTTACATAAAATATTAATGATGACACTATTTACATTATTTACATAAAATATTAATGGTGACATTATTTACATAAAATATTAATGGTGACATTATTTACATAAAATATTAATGGTGACATTATTTACATAAAATGTTAGTGGGGACATTATTAACATAAAATATTAGTGGAGACATTATTAACATAAAATATTAATGGTGACATTATTTACATAAAATGTTAGTGGAGACATTGTTTACATAAAATATAAGTGGATACATTTACATAAAATATTAGTGGAGACATTTACATAAAATATTAGTGGAGACATCACGCAAAATATGAGAATGGAGCCATCAGATAAACTATGAGTGAGTGGAGTCATCTGTTGCCAAGTGTTTGTTTTTTTCATTACTTTTAATACAACTGATGTTAGTTAGTTAGTTAGTTAGTTAGTTAGTTAGTTAGTTAGTTAGTTAGTTAGTTAGTTAGTTAGTTAGTTAGTTAGTTAGTTAGTTAGTTAGTTAGTTAGTTAGTTAGTTAGTTAGTTAGTTAGTTAGTTAGTTAGTTAGTTAGTTAGTTAGTTAGTTAGTTAGTTAGTTAGTTAGTTAGTTAGTTAGTTAGTTAGTTAGTTAGTTAGTTAGTTAGTTAGTTAGTTAGTTAGTTAGTTAGTTAGTTAGTTAGTTAGTTAGTTAGTTAGTTAGTTAGTTAGTTAGTTAGTTAGTTAGTTAGTTAGTTAGTTAGTTAGTTAGTTAGTTAGTTAGTTAGTTAGTTAGTTAGTTAGTTAGTTAGTTAGTTAGTTAGTTAGTTAGTTAGTTAGTTAGTTAGTTAGTTAGTTAGTTAGTTAGTTAGTTAGTTAGTTAGTTAGTTAGTTAGTTAGTTAGTTAGTTAGTTAGTTAGTTAGTTAGTTAGTTAGTTAGTTAGTTAGTTAGTTAGTTAGTTAGTTAGTTAGTTAGTTAGTTAGTTAGTTAGTTAGTTAGTTAGTTAGTTAGTTAGTTAGTTAGTTAGTTAGTTAGTTAGTTAGTTAGTTAGTTAGTTAGTTAGTTAGTTAGTTAGTTAGTTAGTTAGTTAGTTAGTTAGTTAGTTAGTTAGTTAGTTAGTTAGTTAGTTAGTTAGTTAGTTAGTTAGTTAGTTAGTTAGTTAGTTAGTTAGTTAGTTAGTTAGCTAGCTAGCTAGTCGTCGGATCATCATCACTGCAAACTGGACACATCCATAGTTGCTCCGATCTCTCCTTGAGTGTATCCGCCATCACACTTCTGCTGACAGTACCGGTCCTATGCTGGTTGACCATCATTCTTCTGCGCCCTCCAAAATGTTCTCCTCTAGCAACACTGCATTTCAATCCCTGATCTTTAATCCTAGCCATTGAAAAGGAATCATCATCCACATTAGTCTCACTCTCCCGTGTTATATCTCTTAAGGAGTTCAAAACGTCAGCGCGATCCATTGCCCCATCGCCCTGTGCCACAATCGCGCACGATGCCAGTTGATCCGCTCTTTCATTGCCTCGAACGCCCACATGTCCCGGCACGAAAATAAATGTAACCACTTTCAAGCTCGCATTTCTCAAGGCCTCAATCCACTGTTCGCGAACGAGACCCACTTGTACCTTCTTAATCATACTCATAGAGTCACTCAAGATGCAGACCTGCGTTACCTTCTGTGTGCGTAGCCACTCAAATGCCTTGGTCACCGCCATAGTCTCCATGATCATGCTACTCGCAGTGACCGCAAAGGCACCACTCTCCTTGATCGTTTTACCTGTGCACTGAGCTGTAAAGGCCCAAGTACTGCGAACATGCCTAATTACAGATCCATCAGTGTATATAATCACATCCCCCTCTTTGGTATTCTCACTGATTAAAGCCTGCACTTCTTTCTCCACAGCTGTGGGACACCATTCTCTGCATTCCCTGCTAAGTGATATTACTACTCTCAAACAAGTTTCGAAATCTGTGGGTAGACCTATCCATTCCGCACCTGCTGCCACATCCTGTAATCTGCACACGCTTTGTATTACATCCTCAGCACGTCCCATCCACGACCTTCCTCTCTTGAGTCTGCTGCCTTTAACTTTCTGTATTTCGAAATGCAACGGGTGTTCCTTATCTGCATGTATTTGAAGGTACGCCCGTGCACGGCAATACTGTAAACTATGCTCAGCAGTTGGGCAGTCAAGTAGGTATCGCATAGCTCTTGTCGATGTGTCTCTTGTGCATCCCAGAATGATACGAATTGCTGCATTCTGGACTCTATCCAGTCTTTCGATCTGAGTTTCGCTAAGAGTCAGAATTGCCAGTGCATATTCCACCACAGCCACAACCAAACCCTGGTACAAAAGAAATAACAATCTTTGCTCACACTGCGCAGCAGTCATAACCTTCATTGCTGCTAAGCCTTTGCCTGCCCTTATGATAATGTGGTCAACATGTTCCCTGAAACTCAGGCTTCTGTCAAAAACACAGCCAGATATCTCATTGTGCTAGTTCTTTCTAAACTTTTCCCGGACAACGAAACTTGTGGCATGGGTGTCTTTATCATGTGATTGTTCAAGGAAAACCACGTCACGAATGCCTTAGACGGATTAACCACTGCTCCCGTATCTCGACACCAATTTGTCAGTCTGTCCAGCTCCTTCTGTAGTTCCACGACGCACTCTTCTCGATTTCTGCCCTGTCTATACACCAGGATATCATCGGCATATGACATCGTTCTGCCAACACCTGTCATTTGATTGCCAGCGATATGTACTGTGTATACATTGAAAAGTACAGGAGATAGAGGCGATCCCTATGGCAGGCCAGGGTTAATAACCTTTGGTGTAGATATCCTGTTACCACACTTAAGAACTACAACCCTGTGCATCAGGGCGGCGCCAACCCAACGCACGACAAAACGATTAACTGCAAGATTTAACAGCTGGTGCATCAAGATATCCAAGGACACCCTATTGTACGCATCCTCAAGGTATATTGCGACCGCACATGTCTCCATGCGCGAATCGGACCCCTCAAAAACATCCTGCGCAAATATGGCTGTATTCTGCCATGTCTTCTTTCCTGGACGATATCCTCCTAACAATTTTTTCCAAAAGCTTGCCAATCGTATTTTGCATTGTTATTATTCTGTAGCCTTATATCCTGGTGTGGTCCTTCCCAGGTTTGTGTAGTGGAACTAAATAGCTGTGCAACCAGTCTTCTTTCACTGTGCCCTTTAGAAGGCTATTATTGAACATGTCCGCCAACTCTCCTAACTCCTCATCCGTACTTCGACTAATGTCATCGTATCTAATGCCATCTGGCCCTGGTGCTGTGTTTTTTTGTACTTTTCAGTGCCTTCCTGATTTCTTCAACTGTGATTAGCATATGGTTTTCCATGCTCAAGCTCTTACACCTGTCCGTGAGCGTTTTCCTGATTTCTTGATATGCCTCCACATTTCTCTGACCGATTTGTGCGGTGTAGTGTGCCAGCAACGCCGCACCTTTTGTCTCGTCCGTCTTCTGCCAGACGGTATCGTCGCTCTGGAAATCGGCAATTCATTCGTTAATGTTCTTCTGAGCGTTGTTTTTGGTCTTCCCTGTTTTTTTTCCGTCTGGTGTCCACATGAAGGCTTGTCGTGGAATTCTGTCTTCCTTCATTCTAAGTATGTGGCCGATGTATGTCCAGCGGCGTTTTATGAAGATGTTCGTCACATATTCTTGTTTTGTCTCTTCTCTTAGTATGTCGTTTGATTTGAAGCCTTTCCAATTAGTATTTGTGATGTTTCTGAGGCATCTATTCTCGAAGGCAACTAACTTCTTATCCATTATTGCAGTAGATTTCCAACTTTCTTATCCATATGTCAATGATAGAATCACACTTGCATTGAAAAGTCACAGTTTGATGTGTTTACTTGCGATCTTCGATCTCCAGATGTTTCAGAGTTTGTTAAAGGCGTTGGAGGCGAGAGCGATTCGAGTCTTGATTTCTGCCCGTTGTCTGCTGTTATCTTGCTTCCCAAATATACGAAATTTGAAACGTTGTTTAGTATATTATCATCTAGTTTAATTGATTCTGTCAGGCCGGTAAAGTTCATGATTTTCGTTTTATGTATGTTTATTTGAAAGCCTATCTGTTGTGCAAAAAATTTGAGTCTTTCTGTTTTTTTCTTGGAGATCTTGGTGTGTTGAACTCAGGAGAGCCATATCATCTGCGAAGGTTAGATCTTCCAGGGTCTTGTTGTTAACCCATTTTATTCCTAGCTGTTTTTGATCTGTGCCTTTTCTAATCACTCAGTCAATCGCGATGCAAAACAGTACTGGGGACAAAAAACATTCTTGTTTTATTCCCATTGTTACTGGGAACCAGCTGGAAAAGCCACTTTCTGTTCTTACACAGAAAGCCGTATCGGACTGTCCTTCGCTGCACACTTATTCTGTTCGTCCTCGCTTAGTATTCTTTTCACGTGGGTCTGAATATATAATGGTATTCCATACACTAATATATCTATTTGTAAGAGTGGTTGTCCCTGAATTGTTCGCGGCGACATAAATGGTATGTCGTAATTTGTTCGACATCTTCACGTTTGCAAGATGTACTGTACTGACCAAACTTCAGTGACGCAATTGTTTGTTAATTCTTCATGGATGCTGATTTAGGACAAATATTTTGAAGTCTGTCTGTCTGTGTCTGTCTGTCTGTCGTCGGTCGGTCGGTCTGTCTGCCTGTCGTCGGTCGGTCGGTCTGTCGGTCGGTCCGTCCGTCTGTCCGTCTGTCTGTCTTTTCGCTAAACCCTTTGTTGCCTTTCAGGGGCAGAATAATTATATTATGGTATATATATGATTGATTAGTTGGTAAATCAGTTAATGATAGTTGCCACGGTTTATACATCTACATTATTATTTGCCGCTACAGGTATGGATTAACTCTACACTGGTAAGTCCTTTATGTGCGTATGTTTTTGTCATATCACTGTTCATGTTGATTGTCCACATAGCACTGACACACACAAACAAACAACACCACCATATCTAGCATCCACATATTTATATGGTAAAACTACGGTTTAAGTCTTCACTTTGCTATAAATAGCACACAATGTTTACATTTTTAACTAGCCGACGTCACGGATTTCCGTGTAACACCAATGAAATTAATAAATGCCGTGACGTCACATCTCCCGACACGACATCACCACATTAAAAATTTAAATTTTATAACTAATTAATTTTTAAATTTATAACTGATCCTAACGCCTACCCCATCCCTAAATACTAATTTCAAATTAATATGCCTTTTCAAGTAATAATTTTAACTCAATGGGGACCGATCGCCACTATAACGGCTTTATAGTATGGGTCTACAGGACCTATCGCCTCTTTAACGGCTTCGATTTTAGATCGATCATATATTGATCAGTTATATTTCGTTTTTATATCAGTTATGATATCAGGGGCATTCACCAGAACCAGGGTCATAGATACGTCTTCGATAAGGGGGAAGGGGAAAATGTACCGAATTAAAATCTTATATCTTCGATCTCATGAGTCATTCCTTCATTTTCCTTGGGTTTTCTTTTATATTTTTATTTTTAGACAACCAATTATATTTTTTTTCGGGGGGGGGGGGGTGTCTACCCCTTTTTGGCATTTTTTTCCCTAGTACTAAGTGTCATGATCTGACTTCTTAAGCGAAAGAAACACCCACTGCCCCGTTATCAATGGACTTGACCCCAAATAAAACATTCTACAGTAGAAGACCTCTGTACGCAATTAATTAGGACTTCATTCGTTACATTTAAAAAAAATTTATTGTCGTGATTTTCATTGGCCATTATTTGTATACTTGGCGTCGCATGCCAAAAATAGCCAGGCGACTCCAAGTATATAAATGGTAGCCAGCGAATAGTGTGGTAATAATAAAACACGTAACGAATGACGTCCTAATTAATTATGTAAAGAGGTCTTCTGTATCATATAAGGTAATTTCCAAGAGAACATACTACAGAATTGTTTCAGTTTGTGACAAATACTCGGCGCAAAATATTCACGAATTTCTGTATTTAATGAATAAATGGTAGAAGTTTCTCTGGCAAAGAATGCCGCAATAAAAGCGAGCACAGGGCTCAAAAGAAACAATAGATTAATGTTTTTCAGATTGTTGAATAGTCCAATGTCAGATGAATAACTTCTAAATCCATATACGTGATCCATAAATGTCCAGTGAATCCAAGGTGGAGAAAGTGAACAATGTATAACCCAAGTATGTAATTATTGAGCACTGTGAACATTCTGCAGTTATGTTGTATGGTGTACAGGATTTTTGATTTATTTAAGATCAAAACTTGCAAAATGCAATTCCCGAAGAAGGTCATTGGAATCACCAGACTCAACCAAAATGTGCAATGAGAACATCAGAAAGATAATAGATAAAACACCATGCATATAATATATATAGAAACAACAGATAAAATAGTTTGGACAATGGAGGGAGGGGGTTTAAATTTAAGTAATTATTACTAATACGGACGTTTTTATAAGAATTGTCTATTGTCATAACATCCACACTTGCCGCTGAGCGTAGAGGTTTGTACAGAAGATGTAGTCTGTGTTTCAGAGCCAGGTGTGTTGCTATGGTTGTAGTGAAGTCATGTTTATTCAGGATGGTTTTGATGTTGTCTATCTATATTTTCCCAGGTCTGTCCTTGGCTTTGTATCATTATTTAAATCTTGTTATAAGCTCTTATGGGATCGTTCATCCTCATAAGACGTCCAAACAATTTTATCTGTTGTTTATATACTTGATGCACTATGTTATACTTAGTATCTGTCTGATGTTCTAATTGCGCACCTTGTCGAATCTGGTGACTCAAATAGCCTAACTTAGACATTTCGCAAGTTTCGATCTTTCTCTTATGTGTAGGTGTTAGTTGCCAAGTCTGACATTGGTAGCATAGTGTTGGCACAAAGATGATCTTACTTATGTGTAGGTGTTAGTTGCCAAGTCTGGCATTGGTAGCATAATGTTGACACAAAGATGCTCTTACTTATGTGTTTCTTTACTTCCATGTTGTTTTTTTTTAGTTCTAAAGCAAAAGTGACATCTCGTATATCACAATATTTTCATTTTGACATCTTGTTTCTATCTCTCAATTGATTCGTCCGTCTTCTGTGAAGATACTTCGTAGGTGCTTGAACTCTTTGACTTGTATTATTTTTGTGTTCTCTATTTGAATGTTTAAATGCTCTGTTGATCTCGTTATTTGCATAGTTTCTGCCTTTTGTCTATTGATCCGCATGTTGTATTTATTGCATATTCTTGATAGTGAGTTGATGTGAGTTTGCAGTTTTTCTTCGTCATCATACATGATGTTTTTATCGTCAGCGAAAAGCAGTTTATTGAGTTTGTTTTTACGTTGTTCATTCTCTGTTGTTTCATAAATCATAAGTTGTATAAGAATATGCATATAAATTCTACTAAATATGACTGTACATAAAAATAAGATGACAGCTATGTTGATGGAAAAGATCTAAAGATAGTAGTAAGAAACATGTATTGGAAACAAACAGCTGTGTCGAGGGTTTACGGTAATGTAGGAGAATTTCAAAAGATAGAGATGGGCATCAGACAAGGATGTGTAATGTCACCAGATCTTTTCTTTCTGTATACTGAGGATATTATGTGAGACTTAGAAAACATGCCAGGAATAGCAGCTAGAGGTTTCAAAATCTGCATAATCTAAGATATGCTGACAATACAGCTCTGATTACAGAGAGAGAACAAGAAGTTTAAAACTTGTTAGACATGGTAGTAAAAAAAAGTGAAAACAAAACTCTCAGTCTAAACCAGAAGAAACCAGAAGTAATGGCTGTTTCAAGAAATACACACCGCCAGAATACAGCATTACTATCTATGATTCAACATTAAATCATGGGGATCAAGTCAAGTATCTTGGCACCATTTTAACATCAGATGGCAGGTGCTCCAATGAGTAACAGTAATTACAGTAAGAGTAACTGTAACAATGAAACAGTAACCATATGATTTTTTTTAAATTGAAAGAACAAGGGGATCTCATCCAAATTTCTCGTTTTTGTATATAGGAAACAATAATTTGTTAAAATATTTTAGACAGATGCATACAATTAAAAAAAGAACACACTAATTGGTAAATGCAAGTTTAAAGTGAAAGTACATCAGGAGTAGATTTTTCAACTTTGTTTTGACACAATAATTAATTAAAACAAATCTGTTGACAACTGTGCATATTATCTCCCCTTCATTGCAAACGTAAAACCACCTTCTATAAAGTGAAAACCACCTTCTATAAAGTGGGAAGTTCTCTGTTTACTGTGACTAAATTATATTTTATTAATGAAGCATTATGTTTAGTCAGTGTGACTATCTAAGACACAATCGTCAAGTTTTCTTCCAGTAAACAGAGCCCTATTTCTATCTCGTGAGCACAGTTCACGAAAGTAAGATTGCTCTTAAGATGTCAACATTAGGACTAGTAAGAAAAACCAAAACAGAAACAATGTGTGGTGGGGACTGTGCAATATGGTTTAGATCAGTGGTGCCAATGTGATGTAGAAAATCAAGCAAAGTTAGTGGTACTGTTATTGTTGCCTACCATGCACATCGTAAAATGTGACTAAGAAGGTTTTGGGTGATTGAGTTTGCTCTCCTATTCAATAGAGGATCATATTATACAGAAGTCATGCTGAAGTTGGGTGTGTTAGATCGAAAGGCGCAGATATCGCAACCATAATGTAAATTATGACATACCACATTCCATTCTCCGGATTACATCCTGATAACATACAGGAGCTCGAGAATGAACGCATAAAAAGAAGACGCAGATAAAGATCAGTGGTTCTCAAAATGTAATTAGGTCCACATTTGGGGCTATATATTTGAGGGGAGGGGGATAATTGCACCAAAAAATGAAACTATGGCGCAGATTCTTCCAGATCTGCGACACACACATATTTTTTGAATACTTTTATTCTTTTACAAAACTGTCCACTATATCACAGCACAAGGGGGAAACGATGGCTATCTGAAACAGCTCTGGCGGAAAGTTCATTGCACTGTCTAACTACTGCACTGGAGCTGCTAACTACAGAACAGTTCTTTGATGGAATCCATATCAGCATCTGACCTGCTGGTAAACGAGGAAGAAGGAGAAAATAATTATGCGACGCATAAGATATATGATAGTAGTAATCATTGAGGAAAGATGACAAGATTTTTTCTGGTCTATAGAAATTAATCTCTAGTGCTGGGAACAACACATCGGCTGGAATTACGAGGGCTGGGGCAACACAGTGGAATATGTGATTTAGATACAAATGTTATCAATATGTATACACACGACATACTAGCGAATAGACGCAAAGACATACGACGTTTTGAATAAGAAACCATCATCAGGACAAGCGATTGCTGACTAACAATGAATAGAAACACACATATGATGAAATGGGAGACAAGGGAGGATGAAAATGGGAGAGAAAGAAGTGAAGCACAAGTGGATATTAAGGGAGTGATATTACGGACGATGTGATAAATCCTGGTAACAAGAGATAAAAAGGACATTGAGATCTGGTCAACAAGACATAGATGCTTTCCATCTTAGTTCTCACTCTGGATAATTGAGTTTCTGTGTTTGTTCTCAAACTCCTGCAGATTAGCAGGATGTAGTTCGTAATGCGTTTTGTCATGGATCTCATGATGAGTGATCTTCGATTTTTACCTAACATATTCGACTTTAGAATGGCACTTAATCATTTTGACTTTATATAGGATGGGGCAGCCAATTCCACCATATTACCTCCTTAGTCGCTTCTTAAAACATACATGGAAGGCAAACAGTATTGCTATTCTTTGTTCTCCTTCTCGAGGCTATGAAAAAAAACTAATGGTGTGTGACTTTTAAAAACAATTTGTGTTGAAAGTGCTTTTGACGGAACGAGTTGGTAGCACTTGCCTAAATACAATACGTATTAAAAGATGGTTATTGTGTGCATAAATCATTCAGGGCAATATACTGCTAATTTTTCCAAACAACTTGCATATCATATATTAATAAATGAAAAGTGTGAAAACCAGAATACTGGTTTACATTAATTATTATAAAGATAAAGAATGCAACAGATCGCATGTAACCCCTGTCTGCTAAACGACACAGTACAAATAGAAATGATAGGAATATACCGGTGTGGTATCAAAAATTCCCCATTACACATTGTTCACTATACTATATAATCGTGTCTCTCAATTAGTTGTGTAGACTATTTGAAAATAATCAATCTGAAGTCACATTATTTAACCATTACAGTGATTTTAATTGGTCACTTTTGTATACATTGTGTCGACAGCCAATGACAAATCAACGTCAAGTAAAGTCATTTAGAAGAATGAGTTCACGTGACTGTATTTGACGAGAGACACGGTACAGTAAGTCGATATGACCTAGCAAAAGACAATCTCATAAAACGTTTTAACAAAAATGTAATAGTCATGATTGAATGATTGTCCAAACAAATGTCAAGTGTTTTGTTTGTGCGAAAACTAATTGTACTTGAATTAAACTCACAACATAAAAACATGACTCTTTTTGGAACTTGACGTTTTAAAAAGATAAAAACGTGATTGCAATGCAAAAATAGGATAAAAACTGAGGCTCTGTATGGAAAAATAATTTTGTGAAATATATTTTGAGGCTCTGTCTAGGATAGCAGGGCTATAGAGAGTGGACATTTCCATTATTCATTAAGGGTCATAACCCCGCAGATACTATCAGATAAGGGGATGTAATACATGTGAAATGTATTAATATGTGCAAATGTATTAATAAATCATAAGAACACAAATATTTTGATCTGATCATGTGGTAATATAATTTAAATAAACTCTCATTTATTTTGAGTGATTCTATGTAACTCTTCCCCGTTCTACTATTTATAAAAACGTTTTTTTGAAAGCAATATGCACGACATTCTTCCCTAACTGTTGACATGGTGAACAAAAGTGTGGCACATAAACTTTTGGATGTTAAGGGATAATGTCCGTATAAGGTTCAAGTTCCCCGCGGAACTTTACAAAAGTTGGATCTTGACTTTGTATGGGAACCAGTGTCAGTAGTCCGTTCACATGTCTTAGACTCCACCGCGGGGTCAAGGTTCAGCCAGTGTCGAGTCAGCTCGCTCGTCACAGTACCGCTTGGGATCTAGGCTGGTTCCTCCCCATATGACATGTTAAGACAGGACGAAGTCACCGGGGTGAAGTTTTCGGTCGTACGGAATGTTAACAGCATAAACGTGCTCAGCTGAGTGGTGAGCTATACTCAGCGTCCGAGTGGCTTTCGAATGTCGGCGCCTGCTATGTCATACCGCCTCGAAAGAGGATTACGGGGGTATAGGAGAGCTGCTTAGAAAGTGCTTCACTCGACTTTTTTGTCATGAAATTATCTAAATTTAAGTATTATTTGTATTTACACGGTTACACTTAAACGTATTTTTGTGTATTTTTGATACTGTTATTTATTGGAAAGAATAAACAATTTTGATACAAAGTAATAATATAGTCTTACAGTTTTTATGGCCATAGTTCTTAATTCGTAATTTAAAACATCTAATTATAATTTCGTTAACTAAAGAAAATAAATTTAGTATTCACGAGAAAAAAAATGGGATTGCAATTTGTGAGTTTTAAAACGCTTCATTTTTGAGAGAAAATTTACTTTCAACAATAACGCAATTCCACAATATAACGACATCCACCTGTGTCAGCTGAGTTTTAAAAAAATGTAAACTCAAAATATTTTGACTTGATACATTGCTTACTAAAATTGCGGAAATATACATTTGTTTATGTTAATGGCACGTATGTATTGTAATTGTATGTATTGAGTGCAAAGATGTGTCCAGGTCTCACCAAGATTGTCTTGGTTTTATAACACTGACTTATATCTCGCCCTGTTTTGCCAATGTCCCAGTTTCTATAACAGTTTACAAATACAAGAAATGTGTTACGTGTTCAAATCAACACACTTGGTCTCGCTTTGTTCAAGCGAATAAACACGCTTGGTAATCCTAAATGCGGTAGAGCGTGAAGACTTTGATTTATTTATACATAGATCAGTGGTCATAAGGTATTTTCTGTAGAAGTATTAATTAATTCATAGTATTATGTGATTGCCATGTGTCTTCTGTCACGGAGATTATCCAATAAATAAATTAAATTTCCATCACAGCTGACCTATGTTCTTTGATATAATTAAAAAGAAAGAATCTCTTCAAGAATCTGTTTCTAGTAAACAAAAATCTGAACGTAGTGATAGTTAGATAAACTTAATATCCAATAGAAATCGTTCTTGGTTGGCGGGTCTGAAAGGGGAGCATGGGGAGCTAAACTGTTACCGGTCAAGCATATCGTAAGGAGTAACTAAGAGGAATTTAAGGTGGAGTTTGTTGTCCCATAAAGGCCCGTAGATAAGGAGGTTGTAAGGTTGAGATATTCAACTTCCCGTCCTTTAGCAAATCAGAATAGGTCTATGCCTTTTAGCATTAGAAATTTGGCCAAAATGCGGGTAAAAAGTCCCCCGTTCTCTTTCCCCCCCCCCCCCCCCCCCCCCACGTAGAGATTTTCACAAAATGAACATCACAATTCACATGAAGAAGATCTGATACACGAAAACACACGAATGGCTTTTTCTAAAGGTTATTACTCCCCCCTTCCCCTACTTTATAACATATTTATAACAAATTGACCTAGAGGCTATGCTGAAGTTCGATTTGTCAGTGAAGCTGTCAATTATGGCACAACTTTTATCTGGACTATGTCCTGCTGATCTGCAGGAATTTGAGAATGGATACAGAAGATGAAACAAGACGTTGAAAAGATGTTTACACCAGAAGGCATCGATCTTGAACAGATGTGTACACCAGAAGGCATTGATCTTGGTGAAGAATGGATTATCTTTTCAAGACTATCTTTGCAATCACTAGAGAGTTCATTGATAAACATATGAATGTGAATGAATGCTGTGTTCATGGATTTCATTTCCGTACATTTTCATGACACATATGTTAGGAGACACAGACGATCAAAATAATCCAGAATCAGTGGTTCGAATGGACATTTACCACCAGATCACGTGGAAGAACAGTTCACGAAACCAGTGGAGCCTTCACTAAACAACAAGCAGACTAACGATGTGTGTGTTTGCTATAATGTAAGTACACTTGCCAGAAATTGAAGCCTATTTCCGCTAAGACAATATCAATGTCATCATTATCAGGTGCTATGCCGGCTGGCGTAGGCGATCATGGCTCTCCACAGCTCTCTGTCTCCAGTATTATGTATCAATCTCGCCGTTGTTTCCCTGCCGTGCCGGGTTGTTAAACTGTCTAATATTTTCTCACATTGTCGCCCTCTGTCTCTGCTGCCTTCAATCTTGCCTGTTGTGACTATGTTCTATAAACCTCCTTGTCTCATGAAGTAGCCAAAAATATGAAGATTGTCTTTTTCTTATATTATTGATTAAAGTCCGTTTCGCATTTGACTCTTTCAACACTTCCACATTAGTTTTTCTGGCAGTCCATGATAATCAACATACCTTAACCAAAAGGTTTTAATCCCTTATCGACCAATCATCAATTAGGGAGACATTTATTCATGCACTGTAAATGTCACGTGAATGTGTCTCCTGTGTAAATCATTATTACACGTTTTTGAGTATTCCTGTATTTCTCGGTTGTTGGTTTTTTTGTGTTGGGGGGGGGGGGGGGGTTAACGTAAGGACTTAAAAAAAGAAATTGACATTTCCCCGTAAACATGACAGAAGTTTAACATTACAATAGGCTATTCATTTAAGATGAGGTACCGTCTTCGCACGAAATGCCAGCAACAGTCCCCATTTACCTCATATTCCTTTCCCTGCTATCACACCACTATAAGCTTATAACCCGGTGTTGTGGCATACGCCGTAAAGGGTGGGTGGGGGAATTTCATTGTTTAGGGGGATACTTCGAAAAAAATGTGTACTTGAGATTTAGTTGTCTTTTATATGTTTTGAAAATTTAACCTACTTAACTTTTTTCTTCTAATAATTTTATAGTGCTTTCTTCCAAAATCCTAAGTCTTGCGTCCTAAACAAGTTATAATTAGGTTTCATTTATGGAATAAGTCAATTTTTTAATAGACCTATAAAAAATGTAGGGCCCCTTTATGGGGGGGGGGGGGAGACATCAGAATTTTTGAAAGATACCTCAAGGTATTTTCATACTCATCTGCGTTGCTGAAGATAGAATTTGCTGGAGAACTCTGGGTGTTGTTTAATCCAATGTTATACTCCTTGAACCTGACATGTTATAGCAGTGTTACCCAACCTTTTCTTTAAACCTTTCCACACCTCAATCTTTCAAAAATTCTGATGCACCATAATTTGGACCAATACCTCTCTGCACTCCATCACAGGAAAACATGAAGTAGCAAAAGTTGTAAGTTTTTCTTGTTTATGTGTTTCTTGAAAAAAGGTCCCAGTTGGACCGTAAAGTAGAAAAAAGGTCTTTGTTCTTTTGTTTATTACTATTTATTTATTTTTTTCATTGATAGTTAGGCTATAACAGTAACCATTAGTATTTCATACAGCTTTTGTGACTTGGAGATTAAAAAATCACAACTTCAGCTACAGATAAATTGAGCTGCATGCAATGCACTGAGGGGCACCCTACTAGGTTCATACTGGGGTCTCTCGGTGCGTAGAGTGAAGATAATTGGATGTAGCGATTTATTATAAAAATTTCATTTTGTTAACTACTGTATGGTGTGTTTAGTTACAAATGTAGCATGTCTCCCCGTAATTAACACAAATTTCACAATAAGAATTCCTAAGACACATTCATTTTGTGATGCTTTTTTTGTTCAGTGGGACAGTTTTTTAAACGACACCATGCTACCAATGCCAAACATGGTCTTTAATAGTCTCGCAGGAAAGAAAAATCACTACATGTGAAATGAAATGTATGAGAAAAGCTGTAATGGTTGCTAAACTAGATAAAATAAGAAATAAAGCAATTGGGAAAAGGATAGGTATAATATCATGTATTGAACATATCAAAAGACAGTAAGTAAAATGGTTTGATCACCTTATGAGAATGAAACTAAATACCAATAAGAGCATATAACAAAAGAGTATCCGGACATAAAGCCACAGGCAGACCACGAAAACGGTGGATAGAAAAAATCAAGATAACCTTGAACAAACATGGACTCAATTCAACCAAGGGGGCACATCTGGCCCTGGATCGACAACACTCCATCCCAGTAGAATGCTCCTTCATTAGGCATTTGCATTAAGCTGAAGTCTCCTGGGTATGAAAGAACGCTCATAAAAACCACCCCACTGCACATAGGAAGTAAGAGCTAATCGCTTACAATTCCTGGTGCTAGAAAGAAAGAAGAACGACAGGTGTGAATACTATCAACCATAATTCACCTGGAGAAAGACAACAGCTTTTCAAAATAGGTTTAGCAAAGTCCAAGATGACTGGTTAAATGTAGCTGTAGGGAGTAAGTCCAAGATGACTGGATAAATGTAACAGTAGGAAGCAAGTCCAATATGATTGGTTAAATGTAACTGTAGGAAGCAAGTCCAAGATCGCTGGTTAAATGTAAATGTAGGGAACAATGCTAGGATCTGGGAAGTCTTTTACTTTAGAGAGGTATTTGCTGTGACCATCCTGCATTTTTGAGACAAACTGCTAGGTAAAAAGGGTTGATTCCCTACCAGAAGTTCAGGCATGATTTCTTCCCAGGGGTCATTGCAGAAAAAAATCATGAGGATTGGTATAGTGGAATTCCTCTATAGAGAATCCTTTTATAACACATTTCCCTATATAGCAACACATTTAAAAATCCCCAATTATATTTATTCTTTATTGTTTGTACTGTACATGGTAAATTTCTGTTACTACATACATCTTTGCTGGTCTAGACCAAGTTGTTATAAGGGGATTCCACTATAATAAACCCTACATCTTCTTAGTTTCCTCTCATAGCATACATGGCAGATTGTAGTATTATTCGTCTTTGCTCCACCACTGAATCACTGTAACACAAGCAGTTAATTTTCTTTATAAAAATATAGCATAACTTTCTGTAATATTTAGAATTTACTGAATGGCTTTTTGCATCTTGCAGACGATCATTAAGAAAACAAACAAAAACAAGTTAATGAGCCTTTTCTCTCAGTAATGGAAGACTTTCTAAGCGATCATGTTGTTAAAGCAACAGAAGATGTTTGTTTTCATCTTTCCCTTTTATCTTCCATATCTTTTATTATATTGTTCCTAAACAACATCGCCGCAGCCAGTACGCAGATTGTGCCTCCAGACAGCTCAAGTTTTGGCCATGTTTGGCAGATTTTGAAGAAATCTTTCATTGATGACTAAAAAATGTCTTTGTACCTCAGCATCGGACTACCACAGGCCTTCAGGAAACTTCTCTGAATAGTACTTATTGTGGAATGCGACAATTTGGCATTCTGTGGACATGGTCCAGCCATCGCAATCTATTTTTATTAAGTGTTTCCATGGCAGATGGTAGCTGAGTGTGGCGTAAAAGTTCTATATTGATGATTTTATCGTGCCATTTAATGTAAGATTTTGCTGAGACATCTTAGCTGAAAGGTGTTTAGTCTCCTCTTATGTCTTGTATAGGTTGTCCATGTTTCAGATCCATAATATAGTTTGGATTACTCTGTTGTGAAGCAGACATTAGTCATTTCAACAATAATCTCTTGTATGGCTGTTCGATTATACTATCGATATAATCACAGACGTACACTGTTCAGCAGATATAAAAACATTGAATGTATTAGTTACCAAAGCCAAAGTTGTCAGGCCATTGGTGCAAATAAAACGGCAACACAACACATAACCTTTGTGTGAACTACATTCTGTTGGAAATCTTGTAGGATCACTGTGCTACTATAAGAGATATCCATGGGAGTTTGAGAATGAACAGAATAAAAAAGACCTACATAGTGTATAAACAGATAAACAGAAAACAAACATTGTATTTTTTGGTTCAAAATGTATTTAGATTTGCACACTAACAGTTCTTTCCTCACACACTAACGTTCCTTTCCTAATGTACTATAGCATTGTGGACTGAATATGGACCAATGAATATGGACTGGATATAAATATCAAAAAAACAAAAACCATCATAATCAGCAAAGACACAGAAGAACATGAGGTAAACATAAAGATACAGGGAGAGAAACTACAACAAGTAAAACAGTATCAATATCTTGGACACATAGTCACAAATGATGGCAAATGTGAAACAGAAGTTAAAAGGAGAATAGGAATGGCTAAAAGTACATTCAATGACATGAGGAAATTATTAATATCTAAACAAATTACAAACAAGTTAAAAATGAGAATTATAAAATGCTACATCTATTCCATATTAATGCATGGCTCAGAAACATGGACACTAAATAAACAATTAGAAGACAAAATTGATGCCTTTGAGATGTGGGTATATAGAAGAATAGGGAGAACATCATGGAAAGAGAAGAAAACAAATAAAGAGGTGCTAAAGACACTTAATATGAAGAAAGAACTACTAAGAGAAATAAAAATCAGGCAAATAAAATACTTTGGACACATTAAAAGACATGACACCTTATTGAAGACCTTACTTGAGGGTAAAGTCAAAGGGAAGCGAGCAAGAGGAAGGCAGAGATACAAGTGGGAGAGTAACATCACTCGATGGACAAGTTACAGTCTAGCAGAGTGCACCACCAAGACAAGAGACAGGAGATGTTGGAGATACGTTGCAGCCAACCTTCGTTGCGGAGACGGCACATAATGATGATGATAGCATTGTGAATGTTTATGTAGTTGATGCATCTGTTATTCTTATGGTGAAACCAATTCCATTCTTGATTGTTCTTCACATAATACATTCAAGTAATAACTGTTTCTCATTGATGGTACAAAGTCTTGTCTAGTTTATCCAGTAGTTTGCCATCTCTCTGAACAATATGAATATACAATTGTCTGCGGTGAGATTTGAACCCAGTACTTTGGCCATCACAGACTCAAGAGTTTGTGAGCTGGAGGAAGTGGGAAGAGGCTGTGAATGGGTGGTATTTAGCAAAGATAGAAAATTATTGACAACAGCTGTGATTCAGCTGGGACAGAGAGTGCAGTGACTGGGCTGCCAACAGAACAGAAGGATGATCCAAGAACTCACACTGCAGCACTTGAAGCTACATATAATTTACACAGATGGCTCACTAACACAAGAAACACACATGTGTGGTTGGGGGTTTCGTGGCCTACCAAAATGGCAGGAAATTAGCTAAGAAGTGAGCTGCATATACCACAATAACATCAAGTATGAGAATGGAAATAGAGGTAGTGACAGCAGATCTCACTTGGCTGGCAACGCAATCACCAACAGACTCAGTGATTTTATTGAACTCTCTATGCTGTGCAATATAGAAAAATGTTATGACCAATTATACTGTACGCCTAAAGAAATACTACAAAGGAGGTGCATCTAATGTAGTACCGTAATGACACTGACAGATTATGGGTTTATGAATAGATGGTTAATTTGTCATGTCAGAGGTGTTAAGTCTAAGGCATATGGTTCTTGCATTCCATGTACCCAGTCTGAGTATTACTGATTGCTTGTTTTGTCTAGGTACTATTCATTCATTCATTCATTCATTCATTTTCCTTTTGCGCTGAAGTTAGCGCATAATGCAGAGGTCAGATCTCTCCAATTCTGTCTGTTCAAAGCTATTCTGTGCAGTTCTTGAATAGTATGAATATTGGTTGTTTTACTTTCTCTAAGTATTGTTCTTCTGAGTGTTTATTTTGGTCTACCCCTTGCTCTTTTGCCTGTAGGTATCCATTCAATAGATTGATGGTGTATTCTATTGGTGTATGCGCGTATGACATGATAACATCTGTGATGAAATTTTGATGTGTCTCTTCTCTGATTTTATCATTCGATTTGAATTCACTCCAATGGGTGTTAGTTATTCTACGAAGACATTTGTTCTCGAAACTCAGTAATTTCTTTTCTGAAGATAAAGAGCTTTTCCAGCTCTCACATCCATATGTTAGCACCGGAATAACGCAGGAATTAATGAAGCGCATTTTCGTGCGTGGTCTGATTGACTTTGACTTCCAGATATTAGTCTGTTAAATGCACTTGATGCTAGGGCAATGCGAGTTGTAATTTCTGCAATGACATCACCGTCGAGTGTTAATTATGAATTGACTTCTGTTACACAAATCGGTTTGGACTTTACGATGTTAGTTCATTAATCCAACGATCGACAGAATGACCTCACTACACCTAGATTAGGTACTATACATTATTAAAATCAGTTTTCCAATGTTTCATCTATTTCAATGTGTCCAATGAGGCAGGCAGAAATAATGGGCAACACCTAATAGCAGTGCAGATTATGCCAGGTGTTAGCTGACCAGTACAACTAAATTGCTGCTCTCACTGAAATGAGTGACTCGTAGTGAACTTCCACCAATTTAAGAGAAATTGTAACTTGTAAACTGTCCCTTTCCGTGTTGTGTACATGAAGAGGCGTTCTTCAAGGTATGGTGGAGGTTGAAAGAAGACTAGGAGGCCAGAAGAAGACATGGCTAGATAATATCAATGACTGGGCAGGGTGTGAAGTTTCAAACTTCAGAATGGTAGAGGATATAGATGTGTGAAAATTTTTCTGTACCAAATTTATCAATGTGACACTCCTGCGACCCTGATGGACTATGGGTTTTATTACTATATCAGTATCTTTTCCCCACCTCATCTTCTCCTACGACTGCCATTTAACTATGATCAAATTTTATGACGCGACTAATGCATGCAATGACATCGCCAGTACAATGTGAACGATTGGCTTTCATCCAATCATATCGCCCGTACAACGTGAATGATTGGCTTTCAAACCACAAGCTAATTCAACCAAGTTGGGTCTGTGAAGTGAACCAAAAAACGCATCTACCACCGAGCCAACATATGGAGAAAATGTGTGTTTTTAAACAGTGTTCCCCGCCGAAGACGGATGTGTTGGGCCATTGGCGCAAATAAAACGGCGACACAACGCATTTCCATTCTCTGGACTACATCCTGCTGGAAATATAGTAGGACCATTGTCCTGTTACAAAAGATATCCAGCGGGAGATTGAGAATGAAAGCTGAAGAAGAAGAAGAAGAAACAGTGTTCAGAACAGAATAGACTTCTGGAGATAGTGCCCACTGCAAACGTTTGATATTCAACACTAAAACAATTTTTTTTTACTTCCAAGGCAGGAAGTCTCCATCTCCTGATGTTTTTGGCAGTTGGTGAAAACTGTGACTTTATTGGCACTTCATAGAACTAAAAGGTTTAGCTTGATGTGCAATTTTAAATTTAGCTAGCTGACAAAATTAGGTTTGCCTCTTCTGCTATAGATGTAAAACTGGTTACCAAATAATGTAGCAAATGTTTGTAGTGCTTAGATGGCAGGAGTAAGTTCAGCCTACAACTTACAGCTGTATATTTCCATGTGACAAGACTAAAAATCCTCGGTGGAGATATCCACAGAAATGTAAGTCAATAAATCTTCCATTCTTACAGTGAGTTCTAAATATGACAGGTCTGAAAAAATCTTGGCGGAGACACCCAAAGAATTATATGTCAATAAATCTTCCATTCTTACAGTCAGTTCTAAATATGACATGACTGAAAAAATCTTGGCGGAGACACAAAACTGTTAAATCAATAAATTTAAATTAACATTTTCATTTTCTTGTTTTGTGTCTTACTAACTCTAACCTTGTGAAGTAATCAAATATCATAAATGTACTTATATATTCATATTCTGTATCCATTCCTCTTTCCAATGATATATTACACATACACTATTTATCAATATTAGTATGTCAAGTGATACAATGAAAAACACATGTAGGGTAATTATTCTACCCCTGAAATATTTTCTTATTTTGATTGCTTCTGGTGTCAATCAGAAAAATGTACATAACTTTAACATTTATTGATATAAAGTCATCAAGTAAAATGCATAATGAAGAGAATTGGATATACTTGTGTAAACATTCTTGAAAAATGGATATCATCAATGATAAGTATGGATACATTTGGGTAAGTCACAATATTTATACTAATAAATTAACATTTTCATTTTCTTGTTTTGTGTTTTACTAACTCTAACCTTGTGAAGTAATCAAATATCATCAATGTACTTATATATTCATATTCTGTATCCATACCCCTTTCCAATGATATATTACACATACACTATTTATCAATATTAGTATGTCAAGTGATACAATGAAAAACACATGTAAGGAAATTTTTCTACTCCTGAAAATTAATTTGGTCCAAACCTAAAAATAATCAAGTCCTGAAAGAGTTAAATACAATTCTACTAATCACGCTGCAAAGGTTAGGTAATACCTCAAAACTGGAACAATGGTCACAGTGAAGAGTTAAACCGTAGTTGCACCATTTCTATTATCTCTGAATTTGAAATCAATAATAAAAAAGTTATGCCAATAAAAAAGCATAAACTTCCAGAAAAACCAGAAATCATAAAAATAGCAGGATTCCAGAGGAGATTGGATCATTTTTCTCTTAAATTCCACCGCTGGATGATGTTAGAAAAATGATTGCCCTCCAAAGCCAGATAAATGGAACGCTCTATATGAAACAATGCAACAGTTCACAAACATATTTATGTATATTACACAAAATAATACGGTCGAAAGGCATGAGCCCATGGATCAGCAATCATCTAACCAACCAGCAAACCAAATTGTGCGTCCATATTTGGAAAGTTCAGCGACATAACAAGAACGCATTTAAATAACTGTTCTTCCCTATTCTTTTTCCCATGTTAGTCTCAAATTTATCAATGAAATTCTCAGGAATATAAAATAAAATAGATTCAAGTGTTCTAACATTGCCTACTCACGTTCTGCTAACTATTGGTGCAGCTATTTTTGGCATCGGCACCGTCCACATAGGCTGTCTGGGGTAGTCACTCCAGTAGACAGGATTCCATCCATAATGTTCTGGGTAGTTAGGCCTCTGGTCTGTCCCAAAAGGGAAGGTAGGCTGTCACAATGAAAAATGGAAGCTTTGCAACATATAGGTTGAATAAACGTTGTGAATGTAATTGTAACACCAATGCTTTTCAAAAATTATCCAGCTTAACTATTTTGGTAAGAAACAAATATCCCCTGATAGGGAGGGGTTTTCCCCTCTCAACCAAGGAAGTTAACATCTTCTGTGTATGAAAGAAATCTCTGGAGAAACCACCCTACTCCAAATGGGAAGCAAGAGAAACCATCCCATTGCATACAGGAATCACAATAAACCACCCACTGCATACAGGAATCAAGAGAAACCACCCACTGCATACACGAATCAAGAGAAACCACCCACTGCATACAGGAATCAAGAGAAACCACCCACTGCATACAGGAATCAAGAGAAACCACCCACTGCATACACGAATCAAGAGAAACCACCCACTGCATACAGGAATCAAGAGAAACCACCCACTGCATACAGGAATCAAGAGAAACCACCCACTGCATACAGGAATCAAGAGAAACCACCCACTGCATACAGGAATCAAGAGAAACCACCCACTGCATACAGGAATCAAGAGAAACCACCCACTGCATACAGGAATCAAGAGAAACCACCCACTGCATACAGGAATCACGAGAAACCACCCACTGCATACAGGAATCACAATAAACCACCCACTGCATACAGGAATCAAGAGAAACCACCCACTGCATACACAAATCAAGAGAAACCACCCACTGCATACAGGAATCAAGAGAAACCATACTACTACGTATAGGAAGCAAGACAACCACACTATTACATATGTTGTTCGTCCATCACAAGTGATGATGACCATTTGTTACATTAACTTTTGAAAATTCAATTAGAGTTATATCCTTGATTATGGAATGATCACTGTAGATGGATCTTGGTCTATCCGTGACTTTCTAGCTACTCTTCGCTGTTGATCTGCTGCATTTCTCCTCTTTTCACAAGATGATGCGCTCTTTTTGATTGTAGAACGCCATGTAGAATTATTTTGTGCAAGTTCTTCCCATGTGTCTTCGTCTATTTCAAAGGATTTCAGCGAGGTCTTTAACGAATCCTTGTAGCGCTTCTTTTGGCCATCTTGAGATCGTGTACTCTTCTCCATTTCGCCATAGAAAATTATCTTTGGCAGACGATGGTCTGGCATACCCACCAAATGACCTGCCCAACGAATCTGTGTCAGCATCAGGATGGTGTCAATGCTGGGGATACCAGATCTGTCAAGGACAGTGGTATCTGTAATCTTGTCTTGCCATCTGATGTTCATAACTTTTCGGAGACAAGTTGTGCGAAAGTTATTGAGTTTTTTCACATGACGTCTATACACGTTTCACTAGCGTATAACATCACTGGAAGTACCACTGCTCTGTAAACTTTCAGCTTAGTCTGTAGGTTAATGCCATTTTTACGCCAAACATTTGCGTACAATCTGCCGAAAATGCTGCTTACCTTGGCGAATCTTGTATTTACTACATATAGGAAGCACGACAAAAACACCACTACAATATATGAAAGCACGATAAAGTTTCTCTTAATTCATGGGGACTGTGACAAACAACGGAATAACTAGTACAGTAGAATTTCATCAGATTTTGACAAAGGCTTGATAATAAAAAAGTGGACAAGAGTTGCATTATTCATCATCATTTGGATATCGACAACACCACCAAGTGGACACCGTTCAGAACATTCAACTTTAGGCAATTACTCCACGAAGATGACATAAATTATGGAGTGGTACGGAAATGCTTTAATGGTGGAAGCACATCAGTGGCGTGTACAGAACGTTCTTTATGCCCTCAGCAAGTCCAGTGGAGTATGCAGAACTTTCTTGTATGTCCTCAGCAAGCCGAAATTACTAGTTCATTAACAAAATGTGCATTCTGGATAATTTTAAGCGGTCATGTGAACGTGTAGACAAGATGAAAATTAGCATTAGTTCGGTACATTCTATTTTGACCGAGCTTTTGGCAATGCGGCAATTGTCTGCTAAATTCCCAGAAACACTGCTAACAAATGAGCAAAAGAAACTCTGAGTGGAATGTTCTCAGATTCAGACTTTCTTGGTCAAATACAACATCCATATGCTTCCTCAGTCTACATAGTGTGGACAAATCTTAACTGGTCTAGTATTTGATTGTTGTCTGTCCATGATATTTTTTAGCCTCCTCTGCTTCTTCTATCATCGCTTCTGACAAGGAATTGTGTCGACCATTAATTTCAAGCCATGCACGTTTTCGTTCTTTTACTATTGAAAATTGTGATTTGTTGTGGACCTGTATGCATCTCTATTTTATTTCTTACGTACACATTTGTCTTACATTCTCAATAGGAAATGCGCAGAATTTGTCTCTAACATTTGTATTCGATTGCTTGTAATCGTCTCTCCATTGCTGCAGTGAGTACCCTCAATTTAAAAAAAATGTAAAATGTACCTCTTCTGGTAAGGTACGACCCTTTCAACCACGGACATTAGTCCAATTTCATTATAGCAGAGTTTTACAACCATCCAAACACAGTCCTGATAACTCAGGTCTCCACAATCTCCTGTTATTAACCAACTCTCACAACCATACAGCATACTCGTAATAACAGTAGTGAGTTATAGAGTTCTGTTCTTCACTCACATACCAATGTTGTTTTCCATTTTAACTTTAGCTTTCATATATCATCTCTCATCTTATATTTAATTGTGTTTTGAATTGTCCATCGATGCAAGATCTTAGGTATTTGAAAGTATTGTTGAAACATAATTAGATGATAGTTATGAAAGATAATTAGATGATAGTGTTGAAAGATAATTAGATGATAGTGATGAAAGATAATTAGATGATAGTTATGAAAGATAATTAGATGATAGTGTTGAAAGATAAGTAGATGATAGTGTTGAAAGATAAGTAGATTATGATGAGAGACTATTTGATTATGGTAGTGTTGAGAGACTATTTGATTATGGTAGTGTTGAGAGACTATTTGATTATGGTAGTGTTGAGAGACTATTTGATTATGGTAGTGTTGAGAGACTATTTGATTATGGTAGTGTTGAGAGACTATTTGATTATGGTAGTGTTGAGAGATGTTGATTATGGTAATGCTAAGATAAAAGTGATGATGATGAAGTCCTTTAACTATGAGCCGGTAGCTTATGACAGCACATAACATTTCTGACAAAAGCATAGGTTCTCCACAGTTGAGTAACCAAGGTGACACCCGAACACACTTAACGTTTGCCATTGTGTTTAATGGATTTGTTGTTGTATTTGTTTACTCCCGGAAGGGAGACATTCTAGTGTAACAGTATCTCAGGATTATGGTGCTCTGCCAAGAACATAGTCTACACGTCTGGGCAACTAGTGTATCATTCTTCCGAAAGTTCTGATGGTACACTTTCAGTAATTTAATCTTCGGAAAATAAAAGTCTGCCACTAAAGGACAAAGGTTCCACGTCCGCTGATCTACATTCTTTCACCACTCATGGAAACTATTTGACAGAAGACAGAGGCAAGACATGCAGTGACATGCAATTATTTCACATGTGACAAGTTGTTAGCCAATATTCCAACTTTCATGTTTCGTCTCTCATGATATGCCGAACAGAAGACAGTGGGTCCTATTCTTTGCATCCTACTATAAAAAAACCTCTGTTCCCGTAAGAATGAAGTGGGTCAAAACACACCCCCACAATTACTCCGCGACAACAGGTGATTTTTAAACAGCTGATGACATCTAAAAACAATATTATTTAAAACATTTAAAAACAATTAAAAAACAATATTTAAAAGCAACATTTTAAAAAAGCATTTAAATACTAAATTTAAAAACAATATTATTGGGATATTAATAATCGATTAATGCGTTCCAAGTCCAAGAACCAATCAGAAGCACTGACCCACTATAGTCTTATAGTGTACAGAGTATAGAAGTAGTCCGGTTGCTATACAGCGTGAGAGACAAGCAAGCTAGTATCAGATAGGCTGAGACAATTCTTTAGCAAGAGACCCTACAACTATGAGCATGAACTAGGAAAGTTAAAACTTTCAACTATTTAGGGAGCAAATTATCGCAAGATGGTGATATAAAGATATTAAACCGCATAGCTCTGACAACAGTACACCAGGCTTTCAAATATTAGGCGCTCACAAAAATTTAACAAACATGCGCAAGATTAAGACTTTTCAGTGAGATAATACTAGTACTAACAACCTGTATTATTCAGCACCTCATGCAAAAGCTGGAAATTCACACAAGCGGTAGGCAATAAATTAATCACCTTTAAAAACAAGTGCTTCGAAGTATATGAATTATAAAATGGACAGCTTTTTAAAAACAAGCGATTCACAGTGAAAATGGGAAAACAAATCAAAAAAAAAATCAAATTTATTAAGACAAAAATTCTTGTTTCAATTACACCATATTAGAATTGACGAAAACAGACGTTCCAAACAAAACTTCACGCGGAATGCAGAGAAAAAATGTACGCCGTTCAAAAGAAACTAGGTAGAACAATTAACAGTAGAATATCAATGTTGGGTATAGCAATGCACAAGAAGCATATCAACTTGCAACGCAGTACTCAACATAAAAATAAATTGCTAATGTTATGTGTGCCATCTTTGTCAGCAGTAAGTAAAGTAACCCATAGCATTTAGTAATGCTGTAGCGGTGTGAGATGTTAGCGATCTCACATTTCAGTAGCTCTGCAAATGAGGGCGAAAGCCATCTCCTCTCCCTCGCAGTCTTTTCTTCCCGGATTAATCCGGTACCCATTTAAGGCAGGGTCGACCCGGGAGCCGTTGCAATCTGAAAAACATTTCCGTCTCAACTGGGGAATGAACCCAGCACCACTCATATGCGAAGCCAGTGCGCTAAGCACTGGGCAACGCGACTTTGTCATAACAAGAATTAGTTAATGTAACTATTACTGTTTACCTTTACAAAAAACTTGGACTTTGGTTGACTTTTGAGCTTAGCTAGTTCTAACTGTTGAGCTTCATTACACTTGCTGCCTGCTGGTTCTATCAACATGTTGGTGCTGAATTGGATCCTGTAGTTAAATACTAGTTTCTGGAATATTGCAGGACTGAGTTGTTTTCAGAATGACACTATCCTTATTAGTTGCGGGAATTTGACTTCAATGAGCAGCTGCCACCAGGATGTGGCAAGAATGAACAGCTGCCACCAGGATGTGGCAAGAATGAGCAATTGTCACCAGGATGTGGCAAGAATGAGCAGTTATCACCAGATGTGGCAAGATGTCAGGGTGCAACTTGTTTAAGTATCTGTCGATGTTGATCTTTAAATTTAAAAAAATAATTTATTTTAACACAATTACAGACTAACCATGAATATCAACACAACTACAGACTAACCATGAATATCAACACAACTACAGACTAACCATGAATATCAACACAACTACAGACTAACCATGAATATCATCACAACTACAGACTAACCATGAATATCAGAATGACATTTATGTCTCTTCCTTTTCCAATATTTGTATTTTCCCAAATGTCTTCAAGTGGGCTTCTCTCTCTCTCTCTATCTCTCTATCTCTCTCTCTCTCTCTATCTCTCTTGCTAGGGTGTGATTTTGGACATGAGCTTACTTCCAGCCTTATAGTGATGCTAACCAATAACCAGAGCTGTTATCGGCTCAGTGGTCGAGTAGTTAGTAGACCCCATTCTGAAACACAATTTGGTCGACTTGCTGGTGGGTCAAAAGAAAAGCATTCGAAATATTAATATAATGACCATTTAAACTGAGTGAAACCATGAAGTACTCCAACCAACATATTCTCATTGTGAAATCATGTACTCCAACCAATATATTCTCATTGTGAAATCATGTACTCCAACCAACATATTCTTATTGTGAAATCATGTACTCCAATCAACATATTCTCATTGTGAAATCATGTACTCCAACCAACATATTCTCATTTTGAAATCATGTACTCCAACCAACATATTCTCATTGTGAAATCATGTACTCCAACCAACATATTCTCATTGTGAAATCATGTACTCCAACCAACATATTCTCATTTTGAAACAATAATATACACCTTGCCTTGCAGGAAAGGCACGAGGAAGACAAAGAACTACATGGGCAGAGGTAATCAAAGAAAAATAAATGGACAGTCTAAGGAAAATCATTCAAAAATCAAATGAAAATTTACCAATAAGAAAAACCAAAAACAAACAAACATGGATGATAAAAGAACTATGAGCGAAATGTCAGAATGAAAGCTAAAAACAAAGGAAAATATTCTATCTATTTATTGTAATTTCAACTTGTACCGTTAACTGTCGTGGGGGAGGGGGGATTCGAAGTTTTGTCTTTGGCCATTTGAGTTGCACTGGCCATGGTGAACCCGTGTCTATTTAATGTTTCTTTTTATTGTCTCTGCCCATCTAGTTCTTGGTCTTTCTCATGCTTTGTAGCCCTGTCTTCTGTTGATGTATGCACGAAGGGCTGGTTGCGCATGTTCCATTCTCATAACGTGACATAAACCATCTGATTTTCTGCCTCTCGATGTAGTCTTGACTTGAGATAGTCCTAACTTCTTTCCTGATAACTTAATTTCTCCGGCAATCTCTATCTATCTAATGGATAACCCCTTTGTTGCCTTACAGAATCAGGGGTAGACAAGTTTTCTGGAGATGGTCCGCTTCTCGTGACATTTATAGCTTTCCTGAAACATCTAATTTCGCAACAGTTATCTTTATCGCTAGTGTCTTTGTCACGGGCCATGTTTGACATTGGTAACCAATTGGTAGCCAGAGTTAGTATAAAAATACTGTTTATTAATTGCTGTTTTGTAGCCATGCAGACTGATAGGTGTTCAAGTACCGTGACAGCTGGTAAGTCTGTCTTTTCAGCTTTTTTGACATTTTATTTCAATTTTTCTGTCGAGGTTGTCATTCTCCGTAAGTATGCTTCCATATTTATTTAAATGCTGGGACTGACTTTAGATTTGCTTTACCATTGACAGAAACATTTAACTGGCCTGGAGTTCTGCTTATCTTCATAGTCTCTGTTTTAGATGTGTTTAGTTTCATGCTGTGTTGTTCGCAGGTTGTATGGAGCAAGTGTGTGTGTGCCGCTATAATTCGTTTTCATATTTTTAAACATTGATCAACTGCAAATAGCAGTTCGTTGAGTGAGCTGTGATCTTCATTTGATGCTTCTGCAGGGGTGAAGTTGTATCTTGGGTCGGCTTCTGTAGTTGTCCATGTGAGTTACAAACAGAAGTGGTGATAGTACGCAGCGTTCGGCTTAGTGCAATGCCTATTGAAGGAGCCTTATACACAGAGGGGGTCTATAATTGTATACATGGTATGCTACAAAGCTTCTATCAGAGCCTCAATATGACGGCATGTCATTTACTAAGATTTTCTGTTGTGTGGGTGGTGTGTCTAGTGGGCCATTGGTAAGACCCACAGACGCAACCCCATGCGTAAAAATTTGGGTAGAAACTCAAACTTAGACGAAATGTTCACGATGTGGGTGAACGAAACTTCGGCTAAGAGGGTGAACGAAACCTCGACTAAGAGGGTGAACGAAACCTCGGCTAAGAGGGCGAACGAAACCTCGGCTAAGAGGGTGAATGAAACCTTGGCTTAAAGGGCGAACGAAACCTCGGCTAAGAGGAGGAACGAACCCAAATTCAAACTTTACTGTTTGTGCAATTACTTAATTTTATATTAGAATGTGTTGAGTCGGAAAGGAGAAAATAAGTCAACTCTGCTGTGAGACCAGCAGCACAACGTACGTCAAGCTACCTGGTGAAAATAACACCAACTCTCGTATTGCTTATTAAAAATTTGGTGTTGGATATCAGAAATTTGTTGCTGGTTATCAGAAATTTGGTGTTGGATATCAGAAATTTTGTGCTGGATAAAAGAAATTTCATCCTGGTTATCAGAAATTTGGTGCTGGATATCAGAACTTTGTTGCTGGTTATCAGAAATTTGGTGCTGGATATCAGAAATTTGGTATTCGATATCAGAACTTTTGTGCCGGATATCAGAAATTTGGTATTGGATATCAGAAATTTGGTGTTGGTTATCAGAAATTTGGTGTTGGTTATCAGAAATTTGGTGTTGGATATCAGAAATTTGGTGCTGGATATAAAAAATGTGGTGCTGGATATCAGAAATTTGGTGTTGGATATCAGAACTTTGGTATTCGATATCAGAACTTTTGTGCCGGATATCAGAAATTTGGTATTGGATATGAAAAATTTGGTGTTGGATATCAGAAATGTGATGGTGGATATCAGAAATTTGTTTTCGATATCAGAAATGTGGTCTTCGATATCAGAAATTTGGTGTTGTATATCAGAAATTTGGTGCTGCATATCAGAAATATGGTGTTGGATATCAGAAATTTGGTGCTGGATATCAAAAATTTGGTGTTGGATATCAGAAATTTGGTGTTCAATATCAGAACTTTGGTATTTGATATCAGAACTTTTGTGCTGGATGTCAGAAATTTGGAGTTGGATATCAGAATTTTGGTGTTCGATATCAGAAATTTTGTGTTGGATATCAGAATTTTGGTGCTGGATATCAGAAATTTTGTGTTGGTTATCAGAAATTTTGTGTTGGATATCAGATATTTGGTTTGGATATCAGAAATTTGGTGTTGGATATCAGAAATTTGGTGCTGGATGTCAGAAATTTGGTGCTGGATATCAGAAATTTGGTGTTGGATATCAGAAATTTGGTGCTGGATATCAGAAATTTGGTGTTCGATATCAGAAAAGTGGTTTTGTATATCATAAATTTTGTGTTGTTATCTGAGAGAAAACGCAGAAGAAGAATATGAAGAATGTCCTCTCTGCGTTTCCTTGAAAGGACCTTCAGAATAAACAACCTATTTTTCGAACCTATAGAGGTAAAAACAGATCTGTACCTCTGTTTTATAGACTACACTAAAGCTTTTGACAAAGTTAAACATAGCGAAATTATACACATGCTAGAGAATCTGAACATTGACAGCAAGGATTTAAGAATAATCAAGAACATGTACTGGCAACAAACAGCAGCAATAAGAGTAGGAAAGCAATTTGGCCCTTTTCAACAAATAAAACAAGGAGTCAGACAGGGATGCGTGCTTTCACCAGACCTGTTCTCTCTATACAGTGAAAACATATTGCGTGCAATAGTAGATATCCCAGGAATATCAGTGGGAGGACATAACATAAATAATTTGAGATATGCGGATGACACTGTTCTGATTGCAAAAAGTGAGGAAGACCTTCAAAAATTAATTAAAGTAGTAGTCACAGAAAGCAAAGAGAAAGGCCTCTTCCTAAATATCAAGAAAACAGAAGTAATGGTTATTTCAAAGAAAGAAAATAACACACCTTGCAAGATCATAGTGAATGATATAGCATTAAAACAGGTCCACCAATTCAAATATCTAGGTACAATTATAACAGCAGATGGAAGAAGTTCAACAGAAATAAGATGCAGAATAGGACAGGCAAAAACAACATTCAGAAAAATGAAAAATATACTGTGTAATATGACCTTGTCATTAGAGGTGAGAAAGCGAGTTCTGCAGTGCTATATAACCCCTATACTAACATATGGGTGCGAGTCTTGGACAATAAACAAACTGGAAAGTGGGAGATTGGAGGCAACAGAGATGTGGTTCTACAGAAGAATGCTGAGAATACCATGGACTGCCAGAAAAACTAATGTAGAGGTGTTAAAAGAGTTAAATGCGAAACGGACCTTAATCAACAATATAAGAAAAAGGCAATCTTCTTTTTTTGGCCACTTCATGAGACAGGCAGGTTTAGAGAACATAATCACAACAGGCAAGATTGAAGGCACCAGAGACAGAGGGCGAAAATATTAGACAGTTTGACAACCTGGCACGGCAAAGAAACAACAACGACTTTGATACATAATACTGTGGACAGAGAGCTGTGGAGAGCCATGACCGCCTACGCCACCCGGCATGGCACCTGATGATGATGATGATTTTTCGAACGAGACCAGTATTTTAGGACTAATTCTTTTCTTTGAAATTCACTAACTATTTTTATGATTTGGGAAAATGTAAAAAAAAGCGTCTGATGGAGACGAGAATGCAATGGGTGTGGAAGTATTACAATATTCAAATCGTTGTCTGTTGCAGCACAAGACTTGCTTTATGGAGGGTTAAAACAACGACAAAGTCCGTTTGACGTTATCCTTGGTTTCTGGTTACAGTTTCTCTTAGTTTGGTCAGAAGATCTGTATAGTACTGACTCTTAACCATGTTGTCATGAGGCAGGTAACCTTTGAATATGCCTCCTTTGATGTTTCAAAAGAAATCAGCCAGCAACACTTTTTCTTTTTTCTTGCAGATTCATGTACTCTTGGTCTGACATGTGTTGATTAACCGGGAGTTTATCACTGCATACTAGAAATTGTGAATTCTGGTTCATAATGATGGTCTTATCTATTGTCATCGTGGTCGTCAACGTGCCACATTTCCAGAATTTTATTTTCTTTTTACGTGTCAACAGTCCCGGAACCCTGTGGTTATACACTTTTCTCATATTGAGTCTTTTGTGTAAAATTTTAAAAGAAAACAAATACGTTCACTCAGTCTTGCTGAACTAGATAACTATGAAATTGTCATTTTCATATCCTGGTCAATAATTTGCTTCTCTTTTACAGCATTTTCATCATTGCGCTCTGGAACGGTCTTCTTGATCTTATCAGATCAGTAACATGGGAAACGCTGTACTACTAATTTTTACAGAATCATACGAAGTACAAAACCCCTCAAACGTTGTACTTACTCTGCTTGCACTAAGTTTTACAGAATCATACGAAGGACAAAACCCCTCAAACGTTGCACTTACTCTGCTTGCACTAAGTTTTATAGAATCATACGAATGACAAAACCCCTCAAACGTTGCACTTACTCTGCTTGCACTAAGTTTTATAGAATCCTACGAAGGACAAAACCCCTGAAACGCTAGTTCCTTCTCCCTGTGTTTTTATATAGATGTTTTTCCCTGTAACAGCAAACATTTTTTACAGGCATGGCCTATGATTTCTCCATTGTTCTGACAAACCTTTTCGAGTAGTAGATCTGGTTAATAGTGTGTGTCGCGCCTTGCACTATATCGAACAAAAACAGACGAGGTCGCAAATTCATACTTCACACGACCAGTACAAAGTGAATGAGCTACATATGCAACATATCTCACACGTCCAGTACAAAGTGAATGAGCTACAAATATGCCAAATTACAACTTTCTTATTCTACTCCTTCATTGTCAGGAACAAGACATAATATCACACGTTACTTTAATTCCCCGCCGAAACAATATTGCCGGTACAGCTGAAAGTGCATAAAATAAAACAAAAACAAAAAAAAAATCACTGGCAGAGAATATTAAAGACTGAACATGTCAACATATTTCTACACTCATTAGCGTCGCTGATAGAAATTGCTGGATGGCTCTGTGCATTGATACATCTAATGTAGTACCCGTCACCCCCATACAACACTGACGAAGTATTGGTTTATGGTTTGATGAATAGAAAAATAGAAACTTCTTTTCCATCTAAGCAACAACTATTACTTCCATTGTTGAAATACTGTTTCTTGCCCAAGAAATGATGTGGTCAACTGGATCGTTTAAACTCAGACTCCTATCAAATAACACACACATAAATATTTCAGTTCTGTCAAGCATTTCCACACACAAGTACAACTCGGCATGATGTATTTATATATATAGATCGATGTGGTCAATTTCACACCTTCTATAGGTGTGCTGTTTGAGTCTGGTGTGGCATGTTATCAATCTTCTTCTTCAGCGTTCATTCTCAAACTCCCAATGGATCTCTCTTGTAGGATATGGTTCTACTAGATTTCCAGCGGGATGTAGTCCAGAGAATGTAAATGCACTGCGTTGCCGTTTTATTTGCGCCCATGATCCGGCACATCTGTCTTCGGCAGTGTTCTCCATATAAAAATGATGAAATGAAAGAAGAACGTTAAATAACGAACCTTACAATACAGAAATTGTATGTTGTATAAATAAAATGGGCGTTGCCATCCCTGCGTTATGGAGACGGGGCTTGATGAAATCTAGTCATCTATTTTGTTTTTATTGTGGTATTTTCTGTTGTTTGTCTCTTGAGAAAGGTTCAATTTGAGCCGATATGTGGAGAATTGTCCTGTTTAGTTTTATTGTATGTTTTTTTATATATACTTTTTATATATATTTTATTAATAGACAAGGTAAGTGTTTTAGTAACCTGTTTAATTCATTTTGCTTGACTACTTACAATACCTGCTACAGACGCGCCACATCCATTTTCATGTGTACTTTCCGGAAGTGCTTCTAAAGTTGTGCGCTGAAACGTCACAAGTTGCACACCAGTTTATATTGTTCATTTGTATTTATTATGTTTTTACTGGAAGACAAAGTTAAAGGACGTCTCAATCAAGTGCCATGCCGAGTGGCGTAGGTGATCATGCTTCTCCACAACTCTGTGTCTTGTGTTGTTAATAAGTTCTTTTTGTGCCACAGTGACAACCTATTCAGAAATTTCTCTCTTTGTCCTCTCTGTCTCTTCTCCACTTGATCTTTCCGGTAGTTACTAAATGTTCAAGTTTTACTTTTCTCATCACACGTCCTAAAAATCTTGAGTATCTGTTTCTAATTGTCGCTATAATTTGTAGTTTTACTCCAGCATCTTTAAGGACTTCTACACTAGTTTTCTTGGCTGTCCATAGAATTTTCATTATTCTTCTGAAAACCACATCTCAGTGCCTCCAGCTTATCTTGGGCACTTTTGTTTGCTGTCCATGCTTCGCTTCTATAAAGAAAGATTTGCTCAATATAACATCCTAGCACTCGAACTCGCATATGCATTGATATCACTCCATGGCACAGAATGTTTCTCATTTTTATAAATGTTGATTTGTCCTATGCTATCCTGTTCTTGATCTCATTGGAGCACCAACCATCTGATGTTAAAATGGCGCTAAGATACTTGACTTTATCCGCTTGATTTAATTTTGCATCATTGATACTGAATTTTGGTGGTGTATATGTCTTTGAAACAACCATTACTTCTGTTTTCTTCTTGTTTAGACTGAGGCCTCTGTTTTCAGTTTGTTGTACTACATGTGTAACAGACCTTGAAGGTATCCCTCTATCAGAAATGTATCGTTAACATATCTTAGATTATTCAGATTGTAACCCCCAAGTGCTATTCCTGGCATGTTTTCTGTGTTTCGCATAATATCCTCTGTATACAAGGACAAAAAATATCTGGTGATATTACACATCCTTGTCTGCCCTCCATCTCTATCTTATGGAATTCTCCTACATTACTGCAAACCTTCATCGCAGCTGTTTGTTTCCAATGCATATTTCCTACTATCTTTAGATCTTTGACATCAACATTTTAAAAATATTTTTATCATTTCTAAATGTTTTACCTTATCCGATACTTTACTATAATCTATGAAGCTCAAGTGAATGTTATTTTTTCACTTATATTTCCCTCTCCATCAATGTTCGTATGATAAAGAATATAGCAGGAGATAAATATGCAAGTGACATGAAGAGACCAAGAGATGAACACATATTCAAGTAACAGGAAGAGACCAAGAGATGAACAAATATTCAAGTGACAGGTAGAGAGAGACCAAGAGATGAACAAATATTCAAGTGACAGGTAGAGACCAAGAGATGAACAAATATTCAAGTGACAGGTAGAGACCAAGAGATGAACAAATATTCAAGTGACAGGTAGAGACCAAGAGATGAACAAATTACAGTTTGCCTGTGTATTAAGAAGGATATCATGCTCACGAGAAAATAATAAAAGACATGTTTCATTTACGACATCTCCGAAATAAATTGAATTGTCTATTGCCTATCCCTAGGTGGAAACTGGTTGATAGCAGCCACACTTGCCGTTAAGCGTAGGGGTGGGAGTTGTAAGTTTCTGTTCAAAGCCAGATATGATGCCTAAGTCGTACTGAGTCCGTGTTTGTGGAGAGTGGTCGTGATGTTATCGATCCATCTCTTTCTCGGTCTTCCCTTTGCTCTGTATCCAGCTTATTGTTTGTTATAAGCTCTCAGTGGTAATTGGCTTGAGTCCATTCCTCACAAGGTGACCAAACCACTTTACCAGCTGACGTTCTATATATTCGATACAAAGCATTATTCCTACTCGTTTTCTAATATCCTCGTTTCTTACTCTGTCAAGTTTGGTGACCATAGCTGCTTTTTTAAAACACTTCATCTCACATGTAACGATTTTTCTCTGCGATGAGGTTGTTAAAGACCATGTTTGACACTGGTAACAAAGAGTTGGTATGAAAATGGTAGATATTTACTTGTCCTAGATATTTACTCCAATGCATTGCCTATGAATTACGTCAAGTTTTTGGGGTATATTTTGGACTTCTCCCCCGTTGTAGGGGAGCGTGGTAGTCTAGTTGATAGTGAGCTTGCTAACTAACACCGGTTTACAGCGTGTCTGGTTCTCCTTCTTCTTCAGCGTTCATTATCAAACTCCCGCTGGATCTCCTTTGCAGGACCATGGTCCTACTAGATTTCCAGCAGGATGTAGTCCAGAGAACGGAAATGCGTTGTGTCGCCGTTTTATTTGCACAATGGCCCGACACATCCGACTTCGGCGGGATGTCTGGTTTGAAACCACGCCCATACAAATGCAAAATCCGGGTTGTGTATTCTCGCTTGATATGACCACTCCTCCAGTCGACCCAGCTGCAAATGATTACCTGACGCATGAGTTAGGGGAGATAAAAACAGCAAGGAATGGAACTGGTCACCCCATCTAATAGTTCCTGCGACTTAGAATATGAATTATCTTCATCCCCGACGGTAGGTTGCTGTTATGGGACATAACTTAGTACATGAAGAGTTATCTTCAACCCCGATGGTAGGTTGCTGTCATGGGACATAACTTAGTACATGAAGAGTTATCTTCAACCCCGATGGTAGGTTGCTGTCATGGGACGTAACTTAGTACATGAAGAGTTATCTTCAACCCCGATGGTAGGTTGCTGTCATGGGACGTACCTTTAACTTTACCAGTTGTCCACTTTCTATCAAGAATTCAGAGACCTGCAAATTATGCCAACATTTTTTAACACACACACTTATAATGCTTTTTTTGACAGGAAAAGTCTAAAACACTATATTAATATTTTTTTCAGCTTTTTTAAAACACATGTTAAAATTCAAACTGAATTGATTTATAAAAAAAAAATAATTGTTTATATTAAACCATTCTTAGATCTCCTGTTTTATTTATTTTAAACCATTCTTAGATCTCCCTTGTACACAACTATGCAACATTTGTAGACACCACTCCCCACCAATTGTTGGCGTAATTTATGGGCAGTTCTCATCTGTGTTGTTTTTATTACCTCGATTTTTTTTTCTGTGTTTATCTTCATTTTAAAGAATTTACATGTTGCGTGCAATGTATTTATATGTTGTTGTAGTTGTTCTTCTGATGTTGATAGTATTGCTTGATCGTCTGAAAAAATGAAATTCGCTCAGTAGAGGCTGTTTAGATTATCTTCTTCATTGGTGTTGGCAATTTTACATATACAGTCTATGTATGTGATGAATAAGAAGGGAGATAGAACACATCCTTGTCGTACACTAGAGTGTATATCAAATGTGCCTGAAAGTCCCACACTTGTTCTAACTGCACATTGACTATCCATGTAAGTACTCATACACAAGTTGATTAGATTTTGTGGAAACCCCATATTTTGAAATTATTTTCTATAGTTGTTGACTGTCTACTCTATGAAAGGTTTTTCCTTGGTCAACAAACGCGATATACATTTCTTGATTGTTTTCAGTTGTTTTTTTTTTTTGTTGTCAGTTGTCTAAGTGTCTAAATGACATCTGTACAGCTCTTGTTCTTACGGAATCCAATTTGAGTGTTGCTAAGTTTTGGTTTGATGAATGCTCGTAATTTTCTTTCTAGAATTCTGTCGAAAATGTTTCCAGCGTGGCTTAGAAGTGAAATACCTATGAATTTTGTACAATATCTTTTGCTGTCTTTTTTTTCCAAATGAGTATTATTACATCGTTTTTCCAGTCTTCTGTTGTTTTTTGTGTATTCCATATGTTAAACAACCTCTTTAACTATTTTATCCCTATATCTGTGACATTGAGAGTAGAAAAAAATCAAGGGACACTGAGAGTAGAAAACAAAAATAAGGGACACTGAGAAGAAAACAAAAATAAAGGGACACTGAGAAGAAAACAAAAATAAAGGGACACTGAGAGTAGAAAACAAAAATAAAGGGACACTGAGAGAAGAAATAAAAAATATGGGATATTTAGAGTAGAAACCAAATGAAGGAACATTGAGAACATAAAATATGGGAAACATGTTGAAAACATATGGGAAACATGTTGAAAACATGGGAAACTCATGAAACATACACATTATATTCTTATTTATAACAGCAAACATTTAACTGTAATAAAAATGAAGCAGAAAAACATATTCAAACATCAGCCTGGACACTGGTATTTTGTAGTGGCCACATATTCAAACATCAACCTGGACACTGGTATTTTGTAGTGGCCACATTTTCACACTTTCCAGAGCCGGGGTTGTATATTGTGTTCATTGGACACTGGGTACGAGTTGATATTCCTTTACTGCACACAACAAAGTAGGAGCAATTGCTGTCTGGGAAGATACCATATTTTGATGGACATTCTGAGGAAGGAATCAGTGACAACAGTGTAACATAACAACTGTTACAGATAATAAGTATTGTAAAAATATCCTTTTATCTAGACATATAGTATCTTATGTAGACATATAGTATCTTATGTAGACATATATTATGTTATGTAGACATATAGTATCTTATGTAGACATAGTATCTTATGTAGACATATAGTATCTTATGTAGACATATAGTATCTTATGTAGACATATAGTATCTTTGTGACAGTATCAGACTCCAGGCTACTGTTCGTTCATTCTCCTGTAGTCTGATCTGCATTGATTGCACCATTACGCCCTACCCCCCCCCCTACCTATTCACTCTACCAGCACTATTAAGCATTTAAATTACTAATTACTAGGTTCAATTACTAGTTAAGTTATAGTTATAGTCCTGATATGGTGTGTTTGTTGTGAGCGATTGAGCGAGAGAAAGTCCATTGTTTTGGGGATAGTTGAGTTCAGTGAGGATTGGAAGTTGAGATTGAGCGAGAACGGACAGTTTGAATGGTGCGCAGATTAGTTTCTGGGAGTTAGTTTTTTGGAAAGTTTTAGTTTGAGACAGTTTAGTTTTGGTCAGTTTAGATATAGGCAGTCAAGTTGTACTCTGTGTGACTGGGATTGAATGTATTTATTGTCAGCAATTTTCAAGCTGACGAGAATTACGTTGGAGTTTACTCATTGTTCAAGGATTACACTGAATGTATTTATTGTCAGCGATTGGAGTTAAATACGTTGAATTTACGCATTGTTCAAGGATTACACTGAATGTATTTATTGTCAGCGATTGGAGTTTAATACGTGGAGTTTACTCATTGTTCAAGGATTACACTGAATGTATTTATTGTCAGCGATTGGAGTTTAATACGTGGAGTTTACTCATTGTTCAAGGATTACACTGAATGCATTTATTATCAGCGATTGGAGTTTAATACGTTGGAGTTTACTCATTGTTCAAGGATTACACTGAATGTATTTATTGTCAGCGATTGGAGTTTAATACGGGGAGTTTACTCATTGTTCAAGGATTACACTGAATGTATTTATTGTCAGCGATTGGAGTTTAATACGTGGAGTTTACTCATTGTTCAAGGATTACACTGAATGTATTTATTGTCAGCGATTGGAGTCTAATACGTGGAGTTTACTCATTGTTCAAGGATTACACTGAATGTATTTATTGTCAGCGATTGGAGTTTAATACGTGGAGTTTACTCATTGATCAAGGATTACACTGAATGTATTTATTGTCAGCGATTGGAGTTTAATACGTGGAGTTTACTCATTGTTCAAGGATTACACTGAATGTATTTATTGTCAGCGATTGGAGTCTAATACGTGGAGTTTACTCATTGTTCAAGGATTACACTGAATGTATTTATTGTCAGCGATTGGAGTTTAATACGTGGAGTTTACTCATTGTTCAAGGATTACACTGAATGTATTTATTGTCAGCGATTGGAGTCTAATACGTGGAGTTTACTCATTGTTCAAGGATTACACTGAATGTATTTATTGTCAGCGATTGGAGTTTAATACGTTGTAGTTTACTTATTGTTCAAGAATTACCAGATTGACAATAGTGCTGTAGTCTGTATAACCGGCATTGCACTGAATGTATTTATTGTCATCGATTTCAAGCTGGCCAGAATTACGTTGGAGTTTACTTGTTATTCAAGAATTACCAGATTGACTAGTGATGTAGTCTGTGTGACTGGCATTACACTGAAGGTATTATTTATCAGCAATTTTCAGGCTGACCAGGAATACGTTGAATATAGAGCACTGTTGATTGCTATTATTACTTGAAGTTAATGTCGTTTATCAGAGCAGGGAAGTTGGATGCTGCCTTCTATGAAACGTTATATTACCATTATTGCTGCCATTGTCTATGAGAATATAGACCACTGTTGATTGAAGTTGATATTACTTGAAGTTGATGTCGTCTATCTATGAAACGTATATTACTATTATTATTACTATTGTCTATGAGAATTTAGATCACAGTTTTTGTGTGCCAGAAGTTGATGTCGCTTATTTGAAATTAAATTTTTGAAGTTTTTACTCCAATTGTCAGTCTGTTATATTAAAGAACTGTGTGGACTATTTGTAACGCGGCAACATACAGAGTAACAACCCAAACTCCTCTCACAAATAGCACACGGAAATACATCACGCGCCTTCTTGACCACTCACCTTATGACAATATCAATCACCAACAATCAGACCAGCCAACAAATCACATAAGATGAAGATTTATACGTACAACACAATTGTCAACGTATCACCTTACCACAAATATAAAACGTTTTTCTTTGTTTCACCGTTGACATCTTTTGTAGACATATAGTATCTTATGTAGACATATAGTATCTTATGTAGACATATAGTATCTTATGTAGACATATAGTATCTTATGTAGACATATAGTATCTTATGTAGACATATAGTATCTTATGTAGACATATAGTATCTTATGTAGACATATAGTATCTTATGTAGACATATAGTATCTTATGTAGACATATAGTATCTTATGTAGGCATATAGTATCTTATGTAGACATATAGTATCTTAAGTAGACATATAGTATCTTATGTAGACATATAGTATCTTATGTAGACATATAGTATCTTATGTAGACATATAGTATCTTATGTAGACATATAGTACCTTATGTAGACATATAGTATCTTATGTAGACATATAGTATCTTATGTAGACATATAGTATCTTATGTAGACGTATAGTATCTTATGTAGACATATAGTATCTTATGTAGACGTATAGTATCTTATGTAGACATATAGTATCTTATGTAGACGTATAGTACCTTATGTAGACATATAGTATCTTATGTAGACGTATAGTACCTTATGTAGACGTATAATATCTTATGTAGACATATAGTATCTTATGTAGACGTATAGTATCTTATGTAGACGTATACTACGAGGGATGGTTAATGAAATCCCGAAGATATTGTTGATGTAAACCCGTAATACGTAGAGTAATACATAATACAACAAATGCGTTAAGTGTTGCTATTTACCAGATACATATGATTATCAGATTATCATGTGCCAATGTATGTTGGAAACAGGAAGAGAGCAACTTCGCACAAGCGCGATGTGTGATTACACACATGAAAATGTACAACATGAATACATCCCTAAAGGACAGACGCAGGATGTGTACAACATGAATACATCACTAAAGGACAGACGCAGGATGTGTACAACATGAATGCATCTCTAGTAGGCAGACGCAGGATGTGTACAACATAAATACATCCCTAGTGGACAGACGCAGAATGTGTACAACATAAATACATCCCTAGTGGACAGACGCAGGATGTGTACAAATGGCCTTGTCACAAACACCACCATAAGATTCCTATTACACAGGACTGTTCATCATGACTGCACAGACGTGTCACCAAGAGACAACTATGTTGAATCACATCATATTCTATTGCTACCACAACCTCCATACTCTCCCAATATTGTTCCGTGTGATTTTATTTTAAATATATGTTATATATATATAGGCAATACTCATAGGAGGGAATGGATAAGAGGAGGGAATGGATAAGGACAGGAATGGATAACAGAAGGAATGAGCTGGTAAAAAATCTGCCAAGTTATAGAATGGTTATAATGACATTCATAAAGAAATAAAAGTAGTAGTTCAATGGACAAGCTGATCTAGAAATGAAACAATTGACGACACGGAACAAGAAGAGAATGATGTAGTCATATAAACATATATGTTTCTGTGGAGGGAGTCAAGATCAGGCTTGGGGTTTTCTGTAACTAAGAGATAGAGTTTTTGCTAAAGAGTGTCAAGTGTATAGTGCAAAAAAATACACCTCCAGTATTAGAATCGAGGTAGTTACGGGGGCTCTAAAGTGGAACTCAGAAACAAACACTCATATCCGTTATTGTGTTGGACTCTCAATCCAAGGTCCGCAGCATTCAGAATGAATATCTATGTCATGAGTGGATTAAGTATTTTGGGGTGTCACACCCCCAAGGAGTTACGTGAATATGTTGTCCTAGTAGCACAGGAGTTGAGGATCATGAGAGAAACGGTATATTATTGTTAAAATAGGAACATGTTGTAGGACAGATGACATTTGACAGGGGGGATTCCTATATACGCGTCTGTTGGACGAGGACACCATTGCGAATGAGACTGTGATTAAGAAATTGAGAGAGTATGGAATGACTCGAGGAGAAAGTAGAGGGTGACAATTAACAGATAACACTTGGACAATATACAATCAACACATCTCGGGAACTATTCACATACACACTAATCTGCATCTGCTGAAAGGGGCTCGGCTTATAAGGGTACTGCCGTCAGTTTAGATAAATCAATATACCCGTAACACTTCAGGGTCGTAGGGGTACCACATTGGATGCTTCAGCACACAGAGAACTCCAGCGATTCCTGTCCTCAGCGATGCGGATGAGTGAGACAAAATCTTGTCCTGTCCATTCCTTGATATTGTCTGTCCATGTCTTTATTTGTCCACCTCTGCTTCTTTCGCCTTCGACAGTTCCCTTCAGTATTGTTTTTGACAAGAAATCATGTCTGCATACATGTTCAAACCATGCTAGTTTTCGTCGTTTCACTATTGAAAGCAATGCTTCTTGTACAACTGCATACATCTCTACTTTATTTCTTACGTACAATTTGGTCTTATAGGAAATTCGTAGAATTCGTCTGTAGCATTTAAGATTGGTTTATATAATCACTAATGATTTAATCTTATGTTGAGTTAAACTCATTTCAACCACTAACATCAGTAAAATTTGATTAAGTCAGAGATGTTAACCATCAAACAATAGTGGAGCTCCTGGTTCTGGAAATCCAGTCACGACCACCGTAGACATCATTGAGACTAACTGGAAATCAGTAGAGATCATTGAGAATAACTGGAAA